>JAJHJA010001099.1:0-181719 GCA_021202915.1 Heliconius himera
TGTGAAGTTGATTTATTTATTTATTTACATATATATATTTATATTAAATAGTTCACAGTATTTAGCTCTATAAATGGTAAAGTAAAAAATATATTATAATTGTAAAATTAATTACAATAATATAGCAATATATATTTTTTTACTAGTCATCACTTGTAACTTCGTATGCGTTGACTTTAAAACGTAAAATGAAAAATTCCTTTCTGTTTTATTTCCGTTCCTCGAATATATCTCGAAATCCAGCGGGAACGGAAAAAACGGCGTTTTCCAATCGGTATTACCAGAAAATGGGAACAGGGATTCCTTTAGTGATCGTCCCATGGTTCCTAGATGCTAAATCTTGAGATTTATCGTTGTGGGAAAATAAGAACTTGTAAGAACTTACCCACAAAGCTCCAAAAATATGAATCCGTATTGCTATGAAAAAACCTACCCAAGCCATAAGTAACAATCAAAATTTCCTTTGTTTTATAAAAATATATTTTTTTGTATAAGTACCTAAATAAATTAATATTGCAAAATTATTTAATTACTTCATAAAATTAAAATAAAATATAAACGATCAAAGTAAAACTAAAATATCAATTAAAAATATAATAAAAACTAACGAATTGACGTTATGTATTCTTAATAACTAACTATGAAAGGACATAAAGGGGTTTATTGATATATTAAATATTATCACCGTAGTCGCTATTCGTCAGACTTAGAGATATTTAAATTAATGTTATTTTAAAATTATATACTTAGATAAATATTTATAATTGCCATTAAAATAGTTAATTTCAATTAAATTTTCTTTTATGTGTTTATTTTTTATATATTCTCATATAATAATATCATTGACTTATATAAATTATAATATTTTTATAATAAGTATATATATTTCATATATTTTTTTATTGGCATTTTTTGTATTTAACTATAAAGCGGCAGTAAATTGTTTTAATATTGCCGTCAAATTATATATAGTTAAGTTCGTATTGGCGCAGTGATACAAGCGTGTGACTGTAACGCGACAGTTGTGGGCTCGATTCCCATTTCAAATATTTATTATATTAATTTTCTCGTAACAAGTCAAAGAGCAGTGTTGGGTACCGCTTTACGAAACAGAATGTCTCCAGAGTTCTTAATGAGGAAGTGTCTTAATGAGGAACGGAGTGTCTTAGCACTAAGTTCCCGAGTTCCCACTGCTTACCCCGTTATGTGTATCCCACACAAAAAAATGTAATGTCAGTTTAAATTTTGTTTTAAGAATAAAATATGGAGTTTAATTTTGTGAGTCCGATTTAATTCTTGTTGTCAGCATCTCTAATACTATTTATTAATAAATATTCTGATTATTTTGTTTTACATTAATATGGTAATTTTCTTATTCTTGCAATGTTAAAAATTGGACGGAAATAAGAGAACTGGTCGTAGGATTTACAGGTTAACTCTATTCAGAAAAAATATAATAAGATAGTTATAAAAACTACTATGAAACAGTGATATAACTTTAGTATTGTAATTAAAGTAATTATTTGCAATTGAAAATACTTAATTTTTATTATTATTATTTGAAAACATTTATATAAAAAACATATTTAATTTATTTTAAGTACTATACATTTACTATACATTTCTTTATACTAAATTAAGCGTAGGCAGAGGGAACCTAGTGCTAAGACACTCCGTTCCCGACCATTCCGTTAAGAAATTTTATAATTGTTGTAAAATGCATTCTATAAATCGATACTTTGAGAATAATAAGAAACTTACATTATATCATATTTTTTCTCATTTTCGTATTTCTTTTCAATACCATTTATTGACTTTCTTTGCAATAATTAAGAAGAAATGCAATCAACAATCCTTCTGCACATTTTAAAGATCTTGAAGACGCTAGAAACCTGGTGGTGGTTAATTTAGATGTGTTATATTAGGTACTTAGATGTAATAAAATATTTCAAATGAATCTTGAGATTGAATCAGTACCTACCTTTAAAAAGGTCGTAATCACACCAATATCAAAATTCTTATACGATTTTAAAATTTTATTGAGAAGTATAATGTTACGATTTAATTTAAAAAAATAAATATTAAGAAAAAAATATCGTTTGACGAAGGTGCGTGCGAACGACTTTTTTAAATTATTACGAAATATGAAATCGACGGGTTTTGTAAAATATTTTTTTCCGTCAATGTTGTAAATTGTTTTTGTTAATTAAAAAAATCGAAAATAATTGCATTTCTATCTAAAAATGTTGATTAAAATCTAATAACTCTATATTTCAAAGTTACCAAGAGCAGAAAAAAACTATAATTTAATCAATAAATTTTTTTTCTGTATTTAATATCAACCTTACTATAAATTAATTGAAATTTTACATAAATTTCTACATCTTCTATCTTTATCTTTACAAAAATACTGAAAAAAAAACATATTTTAATCAATTTTTTAAATTATAAGGACTAATAACGAATGGCGTATTAAAAACCTAAAACACAACACACACAACACAGCCTCGAACGCTACCACAAGCTCGTTCCTCACATACCTGTAACCGACGTAACAAAATATTATTAGTAATTTCGTCGTTTTTTCATCGAAACCACGCGATATTCAGTATAGAGTGTTGCCATAATCGAATTTATTGTTAAATACTTCTTGCTGGTTCAGCAGATGATAGGCGTTCAAGAATTTATAATAAAAACCAGCTTTTACTGGTATTAAAATATTTATATTAATACTACCCAACGCTTTGTAGGTGTATCTTTTTGAGTAATACCAGCGAGGTAGAATTTTTTTTTTTACTTTTTTGTATTGGAATACAATTAAATGTTATTTATGTCATTGTTAAGTTTAGTGTAAATTGTTTTTGGAATTTGTTGATGAATAATTAATTATCTTTTGTATTTAATTAGTGGTAGTGGTTCATGTGTTGATATCTATCTATATGTATCTATATAGATATATAGGATTACCTATATGGATTGGCTATATTCTTACTAACATATCTTTTATAGATACTTACATATAAAACTTTTCCCTTGTTAACTGACTGACTGACAGACAACTCACAACTGGAACAATTAGACTTAAAAAGTTGAAATTTCTTGTTCAGTTAATGTTCTCTTCAGTTTCACCCTGTATCCCGCTTATAGCAAGATAGGTAGAGGGAATCTATAGTTAAGATACTCAGTTTCCCACTTTTCGTCAAATTCTGAAGGAATTGCGGGTTGAGTGGCGGAACTCAACGCCACACTGCCAAAATAGTACATGTTTCATTTCATTTAGTGGGAATTGAACCGACAACCTGTCGATTACAGACACGCACACGCTTGTGCCGTTGCGTCACGACTGGCCCTTATTGATCAATATTTGTTAATATTTTTGTTTAATCCTTTAGGTTTTTTTAATGTAAATATATTAAATATAACAATATTGATGTACATATAAGCTAATAATTTTGTTAAAAAATATTTATTACCTCTCTCCCTCCACAACCATCTTTAATTGTAAATATATATTTAAATAAAGCTTCATCAGCTTCATACTGTATACCGCACACAGCAGGATAGGCAGAGGGAACCTTCTGTTAAGACACTCCGTTCCCCATCTTCCGTCGACTTCGGGAGGCTTCTTTGTGTAATATTATCTCTATTTTGCCGTACATTCTCATTTGTGTGTTCTCCAATCAACGTTTACATTGGCGAAGTGATTCGTGCTCATCAGCTCAGTTCTTCATTTATTGCGTTTCGAGCGTGCTAGTTGAGCACAAATCACTTCGCCAATGTCAGGTTGTATGGAAAACATCAGTGCTAATCTGGCACGCTCGGGACACCATAAACAAAGAGCATTATAACAACAAAAACTTGAAATTTTATATATAGGTAGATTAGGGAGTGTAGGGAAGTTCTAAGAGAGGACTTCTCGAAATTCCTACGGGAAAGTCCACGCAAGCAAGCAAAGTCTTAGTCCACGCAAGCAAGCAAAGTCTTAGACACTCCGTTCCCATTAAAACACTACCGTTCCCTCCTTTCCGCGGAATTCTGGGGGCATTGCGTGTTGAGTGAGGGAAACGCAAGGAAGTGAAAATACTAAATATTTCATTTCCTCTAGTGGAAACCGAATCCACAACTTGTCGCGTTCGCACAGTCACTTGTGCGCCTAAACCACGACTGGCCTCAAAAACAAAGAAATTTGCAATCAAAATTATATTGACTGTATCATATATCCATTTTTATTATATAGATATAGATATATAGATATTTATTAATAATTATGATGGCCACCAACAGTATAGTATCTATTAATAAGTTAATAGAAATGGCTTTTGACAACTCTTATAGTTTCTTATTTAGGTAGATGTGTCTAAATAAGGAACAATATTTATATTTACTTATTTAGAAAACGTATAAAAATTTGAAAAAAGCGGGACTCGAATCCGCGCCTCCTGGAAACCGACCAGGCGCTCTGACCACTAAGCCATACGTTCTCATCAAGCTACGTCGAAATTTTTATACGCTTGTTACAAATTATTTATGTTGTTAGCATTTCTGTAGGGAGATTTTTACAAATTTCCGCTACTCAAAGATAATTACTAAGAATTATTGTCTTTCAAGAGAGAATGCTACTTAATTTCTTTTTAATTACATAGTGTTAAGACACTCCGTTCCCCACTTTCTGCCGAATTCTGGAGGCCTTGCGTGTTGATTGGCAGAACTCAACGCCGCGCTTTAAAATATATTTCATCTCCTCGAGTGGGGATCGCACCCACAACCAGTCGATTTACAGTCACTTTGTGCCGCTGCGCCACGACTGGTTTCAATTTTTTTTTTATTTTTTTAGTATAGAATATCTATATCTATATATTTTCTTTTTATAAATATATGTCTGTGTTTAAGCATATGCTATCTATATAAAAAAAAACTTATTTACCGAGTACCAAAACAGATGCATTTCGATCCATGTACGTTTTAGGTCCATTAAACTTTATTTTTCAATGTTAAATGATAAGAATAGAATCTTTTAAATGTAAAAAAAATATCAACTTCACGATGTATCCCGCACACAGCAGGTTAGGCAAAGGGAACCAAGTGTTGACACACTCCGTTCCTAAAGTGTAACAAAAATATTATTTAAAATTTATTTTTCTTTCCTAAGTGTGGAATAACGCTTTAAAAATGCTCAAAAATATAAAAATAAATATATATTATTTTGCTTTATTTATAGCAAATATAAGCTTATACATATTTTATTAGCGTGTAGGTACCTTCTATAAGGCGAATATTTAAATGTAATGATGTTTCCCCTATAAGGTTAACTACATTTCGATCACCGTTAGGGGGAAAGAGAAGCCGTCGTGGTGCAGAGTCACAAGCATGAGGCCGTAAACGCGATGGTTGTGAGTTCGATTCCTAATTGGAGAAGTGAAATATTTTAATCTAAGTAAGTAAGTTTAACTAAGTTGAGTTCCACCACTTAACACGCAATCTCCAAAAAACCAGCGGTGTTCATCAGCGAGTGTTCTAACACTAGGTTAAAAATATAAATATATTGAAATTAATACAATTTTACATTTTTACTAAAATTATATAAAATAACTTCTTTGCATATAGATATTGTAAGGTTTCCTCGAATTTGACAGTCTCTATCGTAGTCCGTAGCAAAGATACGTGTGATCCCTAATATAGATTTCTAATAAGAAAACATCATTAATAATGATGTTGGAGTTGGATTTGCGTGTCTTTAAATATCTCTTTATTTTAGCTTCACATATAGTGTAGGCAGAGGGAACCTGGGAACCTGGTGTTAGGTCGTGTTAGTAAGTCATGGTGCACGGGTATACGCGTGCGACTGTAAGTGCTACTACAGGTTGTAGGTTCGATTTCTATTAGAGAAAATGAAATATTTAATATTTCCATTTTCTCATTCTGGTAACGGAGAAAACGGCGGCTCTGAGTTATACCACTCAACACGCAAAACCTCGAGAGTTCAGCGGAAAATAGTTCTTAACAAGAGGTTCCCGGGTTCCCTCTGCCTACCCTTCTATGTAAGGGATATAGCGTGACGCTAATAACAAAACTCAACCATCTATGTATACTTACTGATATTTCTTTAACAATATATCATAGTTTAATATTTTTTGATATTTTAATTCTTTTTCTAAAAAATAATTTATTTATTACAACTAACAAAAATGTAATATTCTTCTTCTTTAAGTAGAATCTTTATCCGTACGCTATTTTTTATTCAATGACTCGGTGTGTCACTTTAGTTTCATAAAAATATTACTACAACAAAGAGGCCAGTCGTGGCGCAGGGACCCAAAGTGTGACTGTACAAGTACCCAAAGTGTGACTGTACTTACAATATCGACATCCTGAATTCGGCGAAAAGTGGGGAACGGAGTATCTTAAAACTAGGTTCCTTCTGCTTACCCTGCTATGTGGGGGAAACAGTGTGAAGCTGACTAAACAAATAGACACCCCTCCTTTAACTTTTTGAATATACTATTCTTATTAAAATATTTTAATTCCTTATTTTCATTGGTCATAGAAAGTTGCATAGAAAACAGCGCCATCTCTCGACGAGTAGGCGTAAACTAATGCACGGAACGGGTTATAGTAATGATACGAGATAATGATCATTCTGCTTAGCGATCTTAGAGATTATCTTTATATCTCAATATACTGGTTTCATTATTTTTAAACATTTCAAAATTATTGTAGCTTTTTTAAATTTATTATGGGTGTCGTTTAGATTTGTTAAAAGCAAAAAAAAAAGAAAAATCTGTTTAACGTTTTTCCCCACATAGTAGAGTAGGCAGAGGGAACTTAGAGTTAATACTCTCCACGTCCTACTTTCCTCCCAATTTTCGAGACATTACGCGTTGTCTGACAAAAGAAAACGCTGCGTTTCGTCTACCAGAGCGGAGAAATAAAAAAAATTTTGAGTATTACTATTGCCGGAGAGGTGATCAGGATATGACACTGTGTCACGACGTAGTAGAATAGTAGAGACTTAATAACATAAGTAGATTTATTTTAGCCATCTTTAATGTGAACTTGGAAAAAATTTCTCACTGTACTCTCTGACTATCCCTTTATGCGATGTACCTTCTATTGAAAATAAAGTTAATATATCCTAATTATTATTATATAAAATGAAAAGAAAATATTATTATTATAATAAAAAATATCAATAAACCATTATTGATATATGTGAGTACGGCGATTAATACTGAAAAATTACAAACTTTACATACTCGAATAGCTTATTCCTGGCTACTATGAATAAATTGATGACATTTAACATTTATATCAAATTATTAATAAAAAAAAATCAAAACATTCAAGCTCAGTGGGAATGTTGAGTGATAGTTGTAGGTTCCCCACACTGGCAAGAAGAAGCGTGGCGTTTTTTTTATGGGAGAGTGTTTGCGGTCATCTGATGGTAAGTGATCACCGCCGCCCACGACACCTTGCAACACCAGAGGAGCTGCAGGTGCGTTGCCGGCCTTTAAAGTACCCATGTCGTATCGACCTGGAAACACTGCCACGGGTACGCCGTTCCACAGTTCCGTGGCGTGTGGAAGGAAGTTCCTATAATATAATCCTATAATAGTGGATTGCGACTATCCAGGTGGTGTGAATAATTTGTGATATGATATTCGAACAGGAAGCGAAGAAAAAGATATTTTAACACTAAGTTCTCTTAACTCACTCTGTCACATACAAGATACAGCATATTCTATAAAGGTTCATAGAATTGAAACAGGAGACTTTTCATATTATATTTACCACAAAATATACCTATCTGTTAAATGATAATACACTTTGATTGAGGCCAGTTGTGGCGCAGGGGCGCAAAGTGTGACTGTAAAATTGACTAGTTGTGGGTTCGATCCCCACTCGAGGAGATGAAATATTTATTTACATTTATATTTCCATTTACTCGCTGTGGCGTCAAGGCAAAGCGCGGCGTTGAGTTCCGCCTTAGCGGAAAGTGGGGAACGGCGTGGTTTAACACTGGATTCCTTCTGCCTACCCTGTTGTGTGCGGGATAGAGCGTGAAGCTGAATTATTAAACGATACTATAGACGACCCACTAAACAGTTTTTATAGCTTCACGCCGCATCCCGCATATAGACGGGATTCCAGAGAGAGTCTAGTGTTAAGACACTCCGGTCCATACTTTCTGCTGAATTTTCGAGGCATTGCATGTTGAGTGGACTCAAGTCACTGCGTTAATAATATAAATTTTATTTATGTATTAAAAGAGAGTATAGTGTTAGGCTTAACGACTGGACATTTTAAAGTAATCCAGTTCGTCTCTTCCAGAAATTATAGATAGACTTCTTTTAACAAATAATTAAATATTTATACATATTCCAAATAATACACAAAAACTTTTTCCACCCCTGAAACGAACGACAGCGTAAAGTCCAATCAATACTTAATAAGAACAAAAAAAAAATCCCAGCCAGGAAAAAAGAAAACGTCGACAATTGCGTCTCAAAAGCGTCGAGATATCGTCCAATAAGTAACAAATCTCCTAAACACGGATTACAAGCAACCTTGTCGAATTAACCAACATCGACACAAGCGGAGTTCCCCAAAGTAAGTGATTCGGATGTTATTCCGGCAGGGGTGTAAAGGGTCCCCAAGATGGGATAATAAGTGTTCAAAAGAGTATGATCGAGAAAATTCGGTTATGAGACCGGGGGAAGGTGTCTGGTTCGGTGTTTCGAATTTAAATTGTGGCCTTTATATTGCTCTTGCTTTGAGGGCCATTGTCGAAGGAAATATTTCCTTTTTTATCCACTTTAAATTGTATTCAATGATTGAAATTTAAGGATTATATTCAAATATATTATTTTGAAATTGATTATTTCAGTATTTTATCTTCTCTGAGGTACACTAGATGTTCCTATTCTACGCCCACGATTATCGTGGGCGTAGAATGGGAAAGGTATGAGTAGGCCGTGCCCACCCCAGAATAGTCTGGTGCCCACCCCAGAAATTTAACTTACAACAAAATTTGCCCCGAAAAATAAAAAAAAATACAACATTTAGGTACATGAACATACCTGTTAAAAGCTAAAGTCTCCCACCAGAAAATATCTCTAGATACGCTAATGTGTATAATAAATATTATATTGATACAATACTATTTCAATTATTATTTTTTTCAGGTTGTGGGTTC
Source organism: Heliconius himera (assembly GCA_021202915.1). Lineage (NCBI taxonomy): Eukaryota > Metazoa > Arthropoda > Insecta > Lepidoptera > Nymphalidae > Heliconius > Heliconius himera. Next base: position 9,194 of record JAJHJA010001099.1, read on the forward strand.
GATCCCCACTCGAGGAGATGAAATATTTACTAAAATTTATATTTCCATTTCTTCGCTCTGGTGTCGAGGCAAAGCGCGGTGTTGAGTTCTACCTCTCACACGCAATGCCTCCATAGTCCGGCAGAAAGTGGGGAACGGAGTGTCTTAACACTAGGTTCCCTCTGCCTACCCTGCTGTGTGCGGGATTCAGCGTGAACCTGATTTTCTTTCGATTCACAATCATCTCTTAGACTAATTGGGTTAGTTATAGCGATGGCGTCTCGTTCAAAATTTCGAACAACAAGCAATTTTTACGGCGCATTTTCGAAGAAAACCACTGTGGGTGGGCTTAATACGATATAGTTTAAAAAACCTAATGTCTCACTTATGCCAAAAGGGTCCAAGGTTCAATTTGGTTCGATCGAACCAATTTTTTGATGTAAAATTTGAAATTAGTTGAGAATTGTAAGCGTTTTATTGATAATATAAAGTTTTTTTTAACAGTAGTTTGTGAAGCTCTTATTTGACTGAACGCATGGGAACAACTCGAATTAGATAACCAGTGATAAGGCCAATACGTCGGCAAAGATCAATCCACAGCTGTGACATTTTATATGTGTTTTTTTATGATAAATTAAAATAAAAACGTTGTAGGCTGTAAAAGTATATGATAGGTCATAATTTAAAGTATTTCTTTTAGTGATGCTTCTGTTTTAACTTAGTGCTATATTTTATATACATTTATATATACGTTTGCTATTGAGGCCAGTCGTGGCGCAGGGTCACAAAGTGTGACTGTAAAATCGACTGGTTGTGGGTTCGATCCCCACTCGAAGAGATGAAATATTTACTTAAATTGATATTTCCATTTTCTTCGCTCTGGTGTCGAGGCAAAGTGCGGCGTTGAGTTCTGCCACTCAACACGCAATGCCTCCAGAATTCGGCAGAAAGTGGGGAACGGAGTGTCTTAACACTAGGTTCCTCCTGTCTACCCTGCTGTGTGCAGGATACAGCGTGAAGTAGTTTTTTTTTTCTTTTTTACATTTATATCGACAGCATTAAAATATTTGTAATTTGAGACCAGTTGTTGCGTTGGGACGTAAGCGTATAATTGTAAGCGCGACAGATCGTGGGTTCGATTGCCACTTGGGGAAATGAATTATTAGTTATGAATATATTAATTTCTTATACAGATATTAAAGAAAAAGCGCAGCGTTGAGTTCTGCAATGCCTTGAATTTAAAAAGTGGATAACAGAGTGTCTTAACACAAGCTATCTATTCAGCTATATGCGGTATGCGGGATACAGCGTGAAGCAGAAAAAAGGAAGCTGTACGCTGTAAAAGTATATGATAGATTATAATTTAAAGTATTTTTTAATGGTTTTTATAAGTTAGTGCTATGTTTATATCAACTAGAGGTCAGAATAAAAGATTTTTATGTAATGTTGCGTTTCAATAAATATCTTTCGAATTACTGTAGCTTCACGCTGTATTTTGCTTATATCGGGTAAGCAGAGGGAACCTTGGAATATTTTTAACGTTTTTTAAAGTGTTATTCCACACTTAGGAAAGAAAAACCAAACCAGGACCTGGTCGGTTTCCAGGAGGCGCGGGTTCGAGCCCCGCTGCGTTAAAATTTTTATATGTTTTCTAAATAAGTATTTAACTTTGAAATATTAAAACACTTCCGTTCTCCATTTTTCACCAAATTTCGGAGGTATTGCGTGTTTTGCCTAGTTACCCGAGCGACGAATTGATAATATTTCACTTCCACAACCATCGCGCTTATAATCACACACTTGAGCCACTGCGGCCACAGCGGCCTCAACTTGACACACTACAAAAATTAAAAAATTAAATTAAATTAGCTTCACGCTGTATCCCGCACACAGCAGGGTAGGCAGAGGGAACCTAGTGTTAAGACACTCCGTTCCCCACTTTCTGCTGAATTCTGGAGGCATTGCGTGTTGAGAGGCAGAACTCAACGCCGCGCTTAACCTCGACACCAGAGCGAAGAAATGGAAATATAAATTTAAGTAAATATTTCATCTCCTCAAATGGAGATCCACAACCAATCGGTTTTGCAGTCACACTTCGTGCCGCTGCGCCACAACTGGCCTCAAACTACAAAAAAACACCCAAATTCTTTAAAACAATTCAAAGCCAGTACTATTCGACAACAATATCTGGTCTACGTGCCTTAAAATATATCTACGAACACAGTCATCCGCTCCGCTACCCACATGAAGACCTCTCAAGAGCTAGGGGACCGAGGGGACCTAAGATCTAAGTGAAAAGGTACCGGGTTACCTACCTAGCTATACCTACATTCCGTTCTTATGTAAGTCCTACAGTAGGTAGCTAGTAAGTACTCAAGACCCTTTTATATTACAAAAAATACTGTTAATTTTCAAAGGCTGAAACTAGTTTTTAGTTTTACTTTCAATGAACAATTTTAAGTTGATTATTGCGGGTATTATATGCTTTGAAGTGTGGCTGTTAGTATGTATTTGAAGTTTTTTTTTTGGTTTCACGCTGTATCCCGCATATAGCGGGGTAGGTAGAGGAACCTAGTGTAATTTAAGAATTGTTAAGTGCAGTGTCACGTGACTAAAACATACATATTTTCTATGATATATAACAAAGTGATTTATCTCTATTTAAAAAAAAAATCAGCTTCACGCTGTATCCCGCACACAGCAGGGTAGGCAGAGGGAACTTAGTGTAAGACACTCCTTCCCCCACTTTCTCCCGAATTCTGGAGGCATTGCTTGTTGAGTGGCAAAACTCAACGCCGCGCTTTGCATCGACACCAGAGCGAAGAAATGGAAATATACATTTAAGTAAATATTTCATCTCCTCGAGTGAGGATCGAACCCACAACCAGTCGATTTACAAACACTTTGTGCCCCTGCGCCACGACTGGCCTCATTTCAATTTAAAAAAAACATTTATAAATACGTAATTACTAAATAGACTTGTAAGATTATTTATTCTTAAGAAATAATTTGTGTGGGAGCGATGGGGTCTTAAAGACCCACGCGGACTAAAGTTCAAGTAGGTATTTTCTCTTAAAATAAATTGTTATAATTCGTGGTGCAGGGGTAGAAGCGTGTGGCTGTAAACATGATAGGCTGTGGGTTCGATTTAAGCTCGAGGAAATGGAATATTTAATATTTTCATTTTTTCGCTCTGGTGTCGAGCGAGGCAAAGTGTGGTTTTGAGTTCCTCTACTCTGCCGCTGCTAGAATTCGGCGGAAAGTGGGGAGCGGAGTGTCTTAACACTAAGCTCTCCCTGCCTACCCTGCTCTGTGATACAGAATGAAGCTGTAAAAAAAACAAATTGTGTTAAATATCTTGAACGATTAATACGATTCATATTTATTAGATATATATTTTTAATGAAAATAGAAGATATTTAAAAATAATTAGACATAGGTACTCGAGGTACTTTCTACTTAAAATTTTATATTGAAAAATTATAATTATTTAGAACAGTAAAATAAAGGTACAAATTTAATTAATAATTACATTTTCATACAAAAAATGTAGACACCGTTAATAGAAATTAAATCAGCTTCACGCTGTATCCCGCACACGGCAGGGTGGGTAAAGGGAACGTAGTGTCAACACTTTAATAGAAATTAAATCTAAATAGATCTAATATTAATAGTAATATAATTTTTATTATATTTATGGTAATATATCATTTATTTTTTTCATTTCGTCGCTAGAGGAAAGAGGCAAAGCGCGACGTAGAGTTCCTCAAAAATTCAGCAGATATTGGGAAGTGGAAATATTTTAATGAGAATGAAGTTTAGAAACACTAGGCGGTTCTTAGGTTTCCTCTGCTCACTTAACGCTGGTTAGATAAAGTGCGGCGTTGAGTTCCACATCTTAGCACACAATGCCCCTAATTCTGGTGGATAATGGATAACGGAGTGTCTTGACATTAAGTTCTATCTACGTCCCATGTTACATGCAGGATACAGCATAATACAGAAAAAAATCAATGAAGTGAATCAACAAATAGTAAACGCCATCTATTGGAGAGCAGCTGTAGAGCTATTGTAAAGAAATTAAAAATATTTTAAATATTATATTCCAGCTACATTTCATTTTTTTTTATAAACACCCAATACTAATAACATAATTTATTGTTAATTATTTCTTATTTTGTAACTAATTTTATTTTTAACAGGACAACACAGAAGAAAATAATTAAATTAAAGATATCCAATATTTTCTTTGCAATAATGTGAAGAAGCTATATTATGACAATTTTATAATAAAGAAAAGAATAGAAAAAAATTGCATTAATACAGTCTTAAAACAAATATATCTAAATATTAATAAAGTTTTATACTTTAGTACTTCAGTTCAAAGATGTACCTCCTCTACTAATGATTATTGATAGGTTTTAATATTAACCCATAATTTTCAAATTATTTATTAATAAACATAGATAATAAGCAATATTGCAATACAAATAGACGAGATTGTTTTTTGTTACAACATTAGATTAGTTTAATTGACTACAAAAAATCTTTAAAAAAAAAAAATAATCACAATAACAAATATTATCACAAAAAAAAAACACAATTTATACTCAAAAAGTCCCGTTGGGTTGTCTCCATCAAAAATATAATAAGAAAATAATATAAAAAACGCAACTTAAAAAAAAAAAACCACCACGTTTCAAGTCCGCCGACGCGACGCCGACTTACTTTCAAATTAGACAGCTAAAACTCCGAATAAAAAAGTTTATATTCGGTACAAATATTGCACAGAACGGTGAGGACATGTAAAAATAAAAATCAACTGACATTCTATTTTTCTCTGGAAGCAGCCTGAGCATTGTGGCTGCGCGTGCGCACAAAACGAAAGAGAATCGACCACGATAGATGATATTGTTAGAGCGAGAACTACTCTATATTCCATAAGAGAGAGAGAGATGTCAGATTTCTGGGCGTTTTAGATCGATTTTCGTATCCAATTAATGCTCAGTGGGCTTCCAAGGGGGCGTGGTTTCTTCGATCCAAACTAATAGCGATCGAGTTAAAATGATCTATAGATCTGCGCCTGCGACTCTGTATTGTTATCCTTAATATTGTCGATTTTATTTTATATTTACGTTTGATGGCTGAATACACATACATATTTTCGATTTTTTTTTCGGTTTTTAGATTCGATTGAGTTTTGAATTTGTTTTTATTTAAGTTATTGGTTTTTATGTTTGTAGCATTAGCGCTTATATTCGTGCTTGAAATTATGTTATTTAAAAAATATTACAGATACAAATAATATAATAGAACAAAAATATATATAAAAAAAAACTTAAAAATTAAATAGTGTTCATTTACGATTTATATTAATAGTGATTTTACTTAAAATTATTTCAACTTAATCATAAGTAGGTAGGTAACTCTCGTTTAATCACATCCTGTATCTCTTTATAATAATCGAAAAATACTTTATTACTATCAAAATAGCTAAATAATAATTATATATAGAGGCCAGTCGTGGCGCAGAGGCATAAAGTGTGACTGCAAAATCGACTGATGACTTCGATCCCCACTCGTGGACATGAAATATTTATTTTAATTTATATTTTCATTTCTTGCTCTGGTGTCGAGGCAAAACGGCGTTGAATTCCGCCACTCAACACGCAATGCTTCCAGACTTCGGCGGAAAGCGGGGAATGGAATGTCTTAACACTAGATTCCCTCTTCCTACCATACTGTGTACGGGATACAGCGTGAAGCTGATTTTTATTTTAATTACTTTTATTTTTAAATATTAATAGTCGTTTCTGATTAAAGGGCAAAAAAAAATACATTAAAAAAAGTACTTGCATAAATAAAATTTCACTCGAACTTAAAAAAAAGGCTTTTAAATTAAAAACATAACTTAGTATACCTTTGATATAAAGTTAAATATGACCAAAGTACCAACGAGATAATCGCTATAAACGGAATTATACTTTCTATTTGAGTCCATTATAAGAAGTGCTGGGCCCAACCCTTAGTAATTACAGTTTTAAATCTTTAACCTTTTATAGCAGTCTGTATGTGGTTTACAGTTTTACCACCCCTAGTTCCTATGGTGTTCTATATTTAAACCTTTTTTAATATTCATAGTACTAAATTTGTTGTATAAAGCAAGTTTATATGGTATTTTTTATCTATTTTTAAGTTTGTGAGTGAACTTTAGAAAAAGATCTGTTAAATAGAGGAATTTATTTATTTTAATCTTAATTTCTAAGTGTTTCATATTTTTGATTATTTTATCTGGTGATGTTAATTACAAGCCAGTTTATCAAATCTTTAAAAAAATTACATTTTAAATTTGAACGAATTATATCGGAGGCCAGTCGTGGCGTGGCATAAGCGTGGAGGTTCGATTACTACTCGAGGACATGAAATATTTAACATCATTATTTCTTCGATTTGGTAACTAGACAAAACGCGACGTTGAGATTCGCCACTCAACACGTAAAGCTTCGAGAATTTGGCGGAAAGTTGGGAAGGGAGGTGTCTAAATGGAGATCGGAGTGTCTTAACACTAGGCTCCCTCTACTTTCCACATTTCATCATACACACATACATACATACGTCATCAGTATTAAACGTAAACGCTATTTCCATATTTTTCATGTTTCTCTAGAAATGAGAGTAGAGAGGTGATATTGTGCTACCTAATTAATAGTAAATATAATTTTTTTAGGCCAGTTTTTGAGGCCAGTCGTGGCGCAGCGGCACGAGGTGTGACTGTAAAACCGACTGGTTGTGGGTTCGATCTCCACTCGAGGAGATGAAATATTTACTTAAATCTATATTCCCATTTCTCGCTCTGGTGTCGAGGTTAAGCGCGGCGTTGAGTTCTGCCACTCAACACTCAATGCCTGCAGAATTCGGCAGAAAGTGGGGAACGGAGTGTCTTAACACAAGGTTCCCTCTGCCTACCCTGCTGTGTGCGGGATACAGCGTGAAGCTGATTTATTTATTTTATTTTATATATTTTTTAAAGTTACTATTGTATATGTATTAATCTAATGTTCCCCTACAACTTAGTTTTTACTTTATGAATTAATTTTAAAATCCTGTATCCGTAGGAATTACGTGAAATTTTAATACATTTCCTACATTCAGTCTCTAAGGAACCTACGTACAAAATCTCAGCGTTCTACGTCGCATATTTGTGGCTATATGTTGTCTGTTTGTCAGAGTACAGAAGAGTTTTATAAATATAAGCTCCCAGTCCGATGGACGGCCGCAAGCCTAGGCTGGAGTCCCGCAAGGGACGCAAATGCCACCGTTAACATCTTCTCAAGCAGGAACAGAGTACTCTTTTCCATACCTTTGCCATAGAAACCAATACGGCTAACACTAACACCAAGCTGAAGAAAATACAACTTTTAAAATAAAAAAAATCACCATTGTGAATCAATCTTTAAGTAACATAACAAAGTAAAATATGTCGTGTAAAGTTCTCGTGTGAAAATGGAATTAAATTCAATCTAGATTGTAGTAAATTATGTGCTTCTTTCGTGTTAATACTATTTAGGTTCCTTATTAGAAATAACGCTACTTTACGTAGGTGCTATTTCTTATTCTTTTACAAAATAACTTTGGGTCCATTGTTATATAATATTTTTGTTTATCATCTTCATGCTGTACCCCGCACACGGTACAGTAAGCAGAAGCAGCCTAGTGTTAAGTCGGAGGAAAGTGGGAAATGGAGTGTCCATTTCCCACTTTCCTCCGAGTTCTTCGAGGCGTGTTGAGTGGCGGAATTCAACGCCGTGCTTCACGACACGAGTGAGGATCGAACCGTCGCGTTATAATCACACCCTTGTGACCCTGCGCCACGACGGCTCCAATCGCTGTATAATATATAGTAAAGTTTAAATTTTTTAAAGATTATTTTAATATTTTCATGTGTCAACATGAAAATAATAAAATAATCTTATAGCCTCACGTTGTATCCATCGTCTAGCAGGGTAGGTAAAGAGAGCCTAGCGTTGAGACACCACCCACTTTCCGCTGACTTGGAGGTATTACTTTCTGAGTGGCGGAACTTAACGTCACGCTTTACTCCGCCACCAGAGCGATGAAATGAAAATATTAAATATTTCATTTCCTTGAGTGGGGATCGAGCTCACAACCAGTCGCGTTTACAAACACACGCTTGTGCCCCTGCGCTAGGACTGATCTCAATATAAGTCTATCATTTATAAACGTTAAATTTCTCTTATCCCGGAGAAAAGAGACTTTTTAGTGGCATATGTAGGTTACCTATTACGGAACTGTATTCTATTTTTTGGAAAAGCTTCCTGGTCGAAAGATATCCACAGATTGGAAAATCTATATTTATTCTACATTAACATAGGCATAAGCTTAAAATATGATTTAATGTACAGGATGTTGTCTTTTATAATTTTTTTCGTCAGTTCTTCAACGTCACGTCTTCTTCAATAATCAAGTAACATAGAAATGTCAGTAGTGTCAGTCCTATAGGCAGCTACCACCGCCTCGGAAGGCAGTTCTGCTGAAAAGACCCGGCAAGAAAGTTAACAGTTGCTCTTTTTAACACATGATTTACAATAGACGTATACGCATCATTAGCTTCCCAATTAAAAATCAGCATTAATTCCTACTACCACTAAAAGAATATTATAGTTTTTTGATTGAATAGCTTTGGTTAATAATATATTTCTTACTTTACTTTTAAATTGTTCTAGTGGCAAGTCTAAAATGATTTTTACTTTATTAAATATATGAAGACGAAAACTAAGAGTGATCAGCTTGTTTTTATTTCTTGTGTTGTAGTATTTTTTGAAGCAAGACATTGTAAATATGCAACCGTAAGAACCTTGGTTTTCTAAAAACTTTTTTTCTCCAAATCTAATACTGTATTTACATACTAGTAAAAGTGTATATTTAATATATATTTTGACTATACATTTTACACATATCCAAACGTCATGATTGTTTTAATTTATACATAACTGTCTTAATTGTAGAAAGATATTTTAACTAGGTTATTTAAATAAAGTAAGATTTTTCAATCGATAAGCAATTGTAAAGTACATTACAATGAACTCATAAAACCAAAAAAAAAGATAAATTAAAATATTTTAATAAAACACCTTCGTTACTATCTTGCAATAACCATCTATTAGGAGCATGTCGCTGCGTTCAGTTCTCCCTTGAGCCTCATAGTATAAATTTCTTTATACATACAACCTCAACTTTCAATTACTAAAATTTGAACCTATAACCTACGAACCAGAAATTAAAGCCAATTAATCAATCATAATCCAATAAACCACAATGCCCTCTCTAATCTAGCATCGTTGTTCGCGTTGCATAAAAAACGAACTAGCACCCTAATCACACGACATTCCGCAATTATACCAACAAATTATAGATATCTATTTTGATAACAACACTAGATAAACAACAATCCTATAAAATATGAGTAGTGCACTTTAAAATCGAGGCTCGAGGCCGTAAGAAGTGTTGTTGAAATGGAAATACCAATGTCAACGTACAACAAAATTTCAACTACAGTATGTAGCCGTGCATTCAGTGTAATTATAGCGAGTATTGGATGACTCTCGATGAGACGCCCGTATTTCGAGGGCACTTCCTCCACTAATTGTTACTTTAGACTTTATTATAACCGTGCTTCAAGCGAGTTAGCCAAATCTCGTTAGCCATTTCAGTCGTTCCAATTACACATTGCGGATGTTTTGTTGGGATTGTTGTTTTTTTTTTTTTTGTTATTTTTTGAACATGCTGTATATGGGTTGTAGTTGGATATGTGAATATTTTAATGCTAAAATAATTGGGAAGGCTGTGTGTTTTGGTATCGTGATCTATTTCTAATCAACATTTATGGTCATCACTACATAATAATTTTGAATTTGATTTTGAATTTTTTTATACTTATATGATAGTCAGTGAAATTTGTATCTAGAACCACTCTATTTGGTAGATGAAGATAACATTTTTGCTACAGAGTACAAACAGAACAACTAGGTCATATTGTTTTTCCAAAACATATGTACTCACATCTAAATTAACCTTTCAAAACGATACTTGCGAGTCATTTACACAAAAAATACCAATTATCAACATTTTTCGGCTACAATTAGAAATTTTTGGTGAATATAACAAAAAAAATTGTTAAAAAAATCTAAAAAAAATAGTCACAACTTTGATTTTGCAGCACTCAAACGAAACAAATAATACAAAATAACTGTATACACAGTACTGTATTGTATTGTATGACGTCATTACCTGTATTGATGGCTCTCGATATACCCGTATGTTGAGGGTACTTCCTCTCACTAATTGTCTGTTACTCTATATTTGATGATTTATTTCACAAGGATCTGTTATACTGAACTACGAAATTGGCTTGTAGATACTGTAAGTGACATGAGAATTGGTTTTTTTTTTCAACTTAAAGTATTTTTTTTTTAAATAATTTCCTTTTTTTTAATTGTATAAATACGAGAAAATATATAGCTTGTGTTCTTCTTCTTCTATTATCATACATCCTCATACATTTTTGTATGTGAATGATAAACAAAACGTCAGTGCGATATAAAGTGTCAAATTACATATCATTATTTGCAATATATTTGGATGGGAAGAGATGGATGTCGGTTTCCTCATTCTGAATGGCATAATTATTCATAAACAGAAATGAACCTCGCACTTTTGTATAAGGCCATGTCTATTATCACTTTAAAATTGTTTAAAAATATATACTATATTTTAACTTCTGTAATTATTGTTTATAACAGTCATATGTTAAAAAAATCAAGTTAATTTTTTCATATATATATTATTTGATTATTAAAATTATATAGCAATTATAATAATTCACAAATAGATTTAACAGAGCAAATTGATCAACCAGAAATCCATTCTTTACTACCAACTTAAATAACTTAACTTTTTTTTTTATTTTACATCCCAATGACAGGAAAAATTAAAAAAAAATAACGTTCTCCAGTATGAACAAGCCCTATCTAACACAGGCTTTCGAGTATCGAAAACAAAAAGCAAACCATATCGATTACCCCTCACAACCACCTTTTTCACTGGCAACAATGAAAAATTCGTCCACATCTGCCATCACTCGACAGCCGAGTATTGTCACCGTGGCTTTTTTTTTTAATTTTCAAACGACAATGGCATCGGAAATCGAGGGTGCTTAACTGAAAACCTTATTCCTTAATTATCTGTTTCAATTGGTGCCGTTGTGTTAAACTTAACTAGCTTATGTTTGTGGTTTCCATTTTGTATTTTATATATTTTTTTTCTGTATTTTCACTTATTTATGCTTATTTTTATATTGACAGCTTATCGTTTTGTTGTTCCAAGATAATTTTTAAGATAGATACTTTTCCCTGTTATCATTGTATAAATTATAAAAATTATAAAGATAAAATTTAAGATAACATATTATTCGAAACTAAATTAAATTGCAGTTTTGTATAATATGTCATTGAATCCAAAATATTTTTTATCTGTGCCTATATTTTTATTAAAAAATTAAATGTCATTAGCATCAAACTCACAAAATATGTTAAACGTCAGTTAGTTATTAGCCCCAATACTACTAATTTATATAAAAATGAACAGATTATAAAATAAAAGAATTTATTACAGATTATATTAACATTTTAAGTGATTATTTTTTAGTTTTTACTTCTAATCTTTATTTTTGGGGCGTCGCTCGTACCCGTGTCGGGTTTCTGGCCCGAAGTGGCGAAGGCGGTTTATTCTAACGTATCAAATGTCAACCACCTTTCATTTTACTACTTTTTTTTTCTTATTGTTTTATTACAGAGTGTGGTTCGATGTAATTGTATATGAACATTGTATGGAGGAAATATAAAATATTTTTTCAAGAATTAATATTCTATATAAATTTTGTATTGATTTTTGATTCTATTGTAATAGTGATGGAATAATCGCTGAGACTCAAAATCATAAACTATTTATAAATTTCAAGAGCGAAGAAAGGGAAATGCAACATGTTTTTAACAATTAAAATTTTATATGAATTTTGTACAGCCTTTTGATTGTATTTATAAAAATAAATAAATAAATCGCTTTGCTTCGCTTCACGCTGTATCCCGCACACAGCAGGATAAGCAGAGGGAACCGTAGTGTTAAGACAGACACTCCGTTCCCTACTTTCTGCCGAATTCTGGAGGCATTGCGTGTTGAGTGGCAGAACTCAACTATATTTATTAGTTATAGAATAACAGCAAGGACTCTACATTATTGCCTATAATAAATTTTAAGAGCAAAAAAAGAAGTGAGGTGACCTACCTTTTTTTTTCGTTTTATATAAATAACTTTTAAAGAATTGTCATAGATGATGACCTACATGTACTTATCGAAATATACCAATTAACTAGTATTAACTCAACTGAACTAAACAAAATACAAAAACAATTAATATATTTATTTTTAGAGGCCAGTCGTGGCGCAGGGTCACAAGGTGTGACTGTAAAAGCGACTGGTTGTGGGTTCGATCCCCACTCGAGGAGATGAAATATTTACTTAAATTTCTTCGCTCTGGTGTCGAGGCAAAGCGCGGCGTTGAGTTCTGCCACTCAACACGTAATGCCTCCAGAATCCGGCAGAAAGTCCCTTTGTCTACCCTGCGGGGTGTGGGATACAGCGTGAAGCTGATTTTTTTTTTATTTATTAATATATTTACATCATATGTTTGGTTGTACTGTTAATTATCTTTTTTTCAATCGGTAAAACGTTTTTTTTTGCAACAAATAGTAACGATAGGCACTATTGTTGAATAGCATAACTAAGCTCTGTACTTTATTTCTATGATCAAGGGATCAAAAATATAAAGCGCAGGAAGGGGATTTGATCCAGGGATCTATATATGTATAACATTTTCCATGTTATATATTTGAGACCGTCGTGACGCAGGAGCATAAGCGTGTGACTGTAAATATGATGTTTGTGGATTCGATTTCGACTGGGGGGAATTAAATATTTATTATATTCATTGCTTCGCTCTGGCGACAAGGAAGAGCCTTCGTTATGACATCGGGATACAACGTGAAGGTTTTTTTTAACTTCACGCTGTAGGATACAGCGTGAAGTTAAGCACATAGCTGAGTTGGCAGAGGGAATCCGACAATCTATGTTAAGACATCCATCCATTCCCATTAAGACTTCTACTTTCCGAATTCTCAAATTCTGAAGGCATTGCGTGTTGAGTGGCAGAACTCAACGCCGCGTTTTCCCTCGACACCAAAGCGAAGACATGGAAATATAAATTTAAGTAAATATATCATCTCCTCGAGTTGGGATCGAACCCACAACCAGTCGGTTTTACAGTCACATTTTGTGCCGCTGCGCCACGACTGTATCATATAGATATAATAATTATCATATGGCGGGAAGTAGTCTGTGTCAGTGATCACAGCTCAGTGTCATAACGTGATAAAACATAACCTTTCTCTATATTTGAACTATACGATACAACAAGTGTTTCCCAAATTGAACCAGTTGTTTCTGAGATTAGATCGTTCAAACAAGCGTGTTATTGTAAACGCGACCTGTTTTAAGTTCTAACTTCATATTCGAGAAAATAATATATTTAGTATTTTATTATCTTCGCTCTGGTATCGAGGTAAAGCGAGGCGTTAAGTTTTGCCATTCAACACGCAATGCTTCCAGGATTCGGCGGAGAGTGGGGAGCTAGTTGAGAGAGGCTAGTGTTAAGACACTCCGTCTTAACACTAGCCTCTCTCTTAACCTGCTGCATGCGGGATACAGCGTAAAGTTGATAAAAAAAATGATAAATATGTATGAAATATTACATAATTAATTTGGAATTAAGCAATCATCGCTGGTTTCTTGGAACTTAAGCACCGAAAAGTTAATATGGCCGCGACAACCTCACATTTGCAACTTATTCTTTTATTTTTAGTACGCAAAATCTTATTTTTTATTTACAAGTTTTGCGAAATGAATTTTGAACCATCAGATGTTTTAATAAAGTTTATTTTCAATATTTAACTAATAAGCTCAAAAGGGTACTTTAGTTCGTGTTATTTTCGTCATTTAGTATAAAATTACCATTAATTGATTCAGCTTAAACTTTATTATTTTAGTTACAATCTGTTACTTAAAATGTTTTTTTTATGTCATACAACACTTTTATAAATATAAGCCTTCGTGCTAATATGCACTATATAATTATTGAAGTCTTGAAGTCAGTTGTGACTGTGTATGCGACAGGTTGTGGATTCGATTCCCACTCGAATAAATGGAATATTTTATATTTTAATTTCGTCGCTCTGGTTAAAAAAGAAAAGCAGGCCAAGCGCGGCGTTGAGTTCCGACAGTCAACATAAAATGCCTCGGCGAAAAGTGAGGAACAAAGTATCCTTACACTAGGTTCACATGTTCCCTCTGTCCACCCTGGTAACATCCGGTATATGCGGGATAGAGCGTGAAGCTAATTTTTTATTCATTATTTTTTTTATATTATTTCATTATTCAAAATTCTATATATTTTTAGATGATTATAACATGCGAAAAATGCCTTGAGATATTAAGATATTGAACTTAAACAACAAATCATAACCTTTTAAAACACAGAAAACCCGATAGATAACAAAATACCAACCAAGTACACAGTTAAAAAACCGAAAAAAAAACACCTAAAAAAAAAAAACAACCGCAGCTGTCAAAATATTCTAATCGATTACCTAAGTAGGTACTTTCTTAAAAAAAAAAAATTGTGAAAGATATTTAAAAAAAATATCGAACAATAGGAAAGGAAGTGGCGACCGCAACAAGAAACTACAGGCACATCCTTAATTACAGCTGTAATTTTGCGGCCCCACTTCCGAGGTGGAATCACCACCTCCATTGTGAAATACAAATCAAATAATATTAACAGAACTCTCCTTTGTATAGGGCTCGTTAAAAACGGTCTTGGAACCGGTTAAAAGTAATAAACTGTATAATAAACTATTGGGTTTTATTTGTAGGAACGTACTTGGACGATGACCATTTGTGATGTATTTGGAACATGTGATGTGTGTGTACTTTTTTTGGTTTCACGCTAAAATATAGTAGGGTGACAGAGGGAACTTGGGAACCTAGTGTTAAGACTGATTTCACTTTACGCCGATATCTGGGGCAATGGCGTGTTGAGTCACGAAATTCAAAGCCGCGCTTTGCCACGTTACCAGAACGAGGAAATAAAAATCAAATAAATTGGGGCACAAAGTGTGACTGCAAAATCGGCTGGTTGTGGGTTCGATCCCCACTCGAGGAAATATTTATATGAATTTATATTTTTATTTCTTCGCTCTAGTGACGATGAGGCGAAATGGACTGCCTTAACACTAGGTTCCCTGCCTACCCTGCTGTGTGCGGGATACAGTGTGAGGGAAATAAAAATAATAATATATACTTTCTTCGATAATCGAACCCACAATCTCTCGCATTTACAGTCACACGCTTATGTCCCATATATATATATATATATATATATATATATATATATATATATATATATATATATATATATATATATATATATATATATATATATATATATATATATATATATATATATATATATATATATATATATATATATATATATATATATATATATATATATATATATATATATATATATATATATATATATATTCCATTTCTTCGCTCTGGTGTCGAGGCTAAGCGCGGCGTTGAGTTCTGCTACTCAATACGCAATGCCTCCAGAATTCGGCAGAAAGTGGGGAACGGAGTGTATTACCACTAGGTTCCCTCTGCCTACCCTGCTGTGTGCGGGATACAGCGTGAAGCTAAAAAAAAAATGTTGAGTTAAATCTTAGATGCTCGATAAGCATTTTCTTCATCGTTTCACCCTCCTTCTCCTCTTCTTCGAAGAATATTTTTCCGACACCTTACTCATATAAACCTCCTTTTTACGTTTTAAAGCTTAATTTGTGGCATAAGTAAATAAAGATAAGATCGAAGTGCCTGACATGTATCTCAGTCGTAATTCTGATATATATCTGAATTTCTTGCGTTTAATTTTTATATTTATGAGGCCGTCATGGCGCAGGAATAAAAAAGAGTACACTCAGTACTTAGAAGTAATAGACATTATTAGAAGAAAAGGAATAATTTACATATTATGAATAAAATAAATTTATTTTTAGTTTAACATACGTTTCCAATAAACATGGATCTATGTATCTTTTTCATTATTAACCATATATTATTTTATTTCTAGAAAGATTTTCGCGAAAGCGCGACGTTGAGTTTCGCCACTTAATACGTATTGCCTCCAGAACTCGGCGAAACTGGATGGCGAGATAGGGAACAGTAGAGTCTCAATGGGAACGGAGTATATTGACAACAGGTTCCCAAGTTCCCGCTTATGTACGGGATACAGTGAAGTTAAAAAAAATAAAAGCCCAACCATCCTCACATCCTTTTCCCTACTCATGTAGAGAAAGCTATGGTAGTATCTTATGAATACAGGTATCTAAATTATATGAAGACTATTTATAGCTTCATTCTAGGGTTGAATAAATGCAATAAATAATATAAAGTTTCTTTTAGCTAAATATGTATATCTATTACCGGCTACGAAATGAAAAGGGAGGCTAAGGGAACCTAGTGTTATTAAGAGGCTGGGGCATAGTGATTTATATAATAAAAAAATATATAATTTTTCAATTTATTTGATTTAAAAAGGTAGGTTACAGGTAGGTTGTGGTACAATTCTAATTTTTAAGATTCTTAAGTAAGATAAGTTTTTGGACATTCATATTATACATTAGTTAGAAGAGATAGAGAGCCAGTGACAATTTTTTAACCAGTTAAACCTATGACATTTTAATAAAATATATTATTTAAAACAGCTTCACGCTGGTTCAGAAAGAACCTGGTGTTAAGAAACTTCGCACCTTATTTCAGAGACATTGGGACCGCAACAAGAAATTGTATGCATTTCGAAACTTTATTTTATTACCATACCATACCATATTGAGGCCAGTCGTGGCGCAGTGGCACAAGGTTGGGGTTCGATCCCCACTCGAGGAGATGAAATATTTACTTAAATTTATATTTCCATTTCTTCACTCTGGTGTCGAGGTTAAGCGCGGCGTTGAGTTCTGCCACTCAACACGCAATGCCTCCAGAATTCGGCAGAAAGTGGGGAACTGAGTGTCTAAACACTAGGTTCCCTCTGCCTACCCTGCAGTGTGCGGGATACAGCGTGAAGCTGATTTTTTTTTTTTTTATTTTATTACCAAAGCGAAAAAAAAGCGAGTAGAAATCGAACCCACAAACGTTGCGTTTACAAACGCCGTGCCATCCTGAGAATGGGCGATGTCGTTGAACTTGTAATTGGTTGGACTTGTGTGGTTATTAATTCGAAAAATGTAACTCTTTCATAGTTTCACATTAGACTAGTGTAGAAATGAAACTTATAAAAAATAGAGTAATTGGTTTTTTTTTTCATGTACATATCCTCAAAAGTACACAAATATCTAGCGTAGCCTACTACACTACAAAAAGTACTATACTACAAAAAGAAATACGAGACGTTTCCCTTATATCGTTATATCGTTTTTAAGTAAGCTTTTTTTTAGCGTCACGCTCCATTCTGCACATAGCAGAGTAGACAGAGGGAACCTAATATTTAGACAAAGCTCCCCATTTTCAGCCGAATTCTAAACATTCTGGCATTGCATGTTAAGTTTCCTTCGACACTAGAGCGAAGAAATTAAAAGTGTTACATACATAATTTCCTCGAGTGAGAATCGAACCCACAACCCGTCGCGCCTACAGGCACACTGCATGCCCCTGCGCCACGACTAGCCTTTAAACAAACTTAATATGTAAATTAATTTAAAAACAATCAAAATGACAAACTAAAGACAACTAAAGTCAGACATACACAAACTAATCTAACAGCTAACATATCGAATCATGTTTTATTAAAAGGTATTTTGTTGAAATATGCATTATGTCCGAGGGGGTGGGTGGGGGGTGTGGAGGGGTGGGGGGGAGCGTGGTTAGTCGATCGTCAATTAATATTAACTTGGAATCTGTGGGATTCCGCGCCGCTGTCCGAATTTTATAGCGGCGGGCGCCACCCAAGCCGTGGGACAAAGTAGGCTGTGGAGTAGATTTTATTTAATGTCTTTTCTCTAAGTAAGGTGAAGGTATTGTAAATTTATGACTGTATTCAATTTATTGCATTAAAAATTTATATTTTTTAATGAAATTTGTAAGATATATCACAAAATGTATTTTATTATACAAAGTTCGAATTATATTTAGTAAAAGCGATACTTACTTCATATTTTATTTAAATTTAAATGCATTTACTATAAGTGGGAGATATGAAGAGAAAAATGTTTTAAAAAAAAATGTTTTAAAGTAATTTTAAAACGTAGTTTTAAAATGTGTATAAAAGATAGAATTATTTTACATTTATTCCCACATAGCAGGATAAATAAATGATAGGTAAATCTCAGACAAGAAGAGCGTTACACCAAAATATTTCTCCGTTTATTTTAAAGTTATATTCATTACTTCGTCTTTTTACTAAGTGGTTAAAATTTAACAAAATATTTTTAAAATATATAAGTTATAGACATGCTGTCTGTGCGTTTGTTCATGATAATCTCCGAAAGAGTTCAACTGATTTAAATACGAATTTTACTGTTGTTGTGTTTTGTATTGTATATAAATAAAAAAGTTATGTCAATATAAAGATTTTTTATCAGCTTCACGCTGTATCCCGCACACAGCAGGGTAGGCAGAGGGAACCTAATATTAAGACACTTCGTTCCCCACTTTTCCCCGAATTCTGAAGGCATTGCATGTAAAGTGTCAGAACTCAACGCCGCGTTTTGCCTCGACACCAGAGCCCTCGAGCGAAGAAATGGAAATATAATGAATTGCACGTGACAGTACTGCTATAAAAATGCGATTTTTATTGAATTTGCTAAGACTTTAACTATCAATTGGGATTCAGGTAGCTTAGGAAATGTAGGAGAGCATTACAGGAGGAATTTTCGAAGTGATTTTGATTTTGAGGGAGCTATTATTCGTATAATTTAATATATTTAGTCTTTGTAAAATAATTTAACCTCATCTAAGTTTCCTCTCCACCCCACCCGTGTCCAGGACGCGGCGCCTAGGCCGCAGCGAGCGACGCGTTGTTCCGACGTGCTCCATTATTTATACGCGACTCTCGACATAACATATAATAACGTACAAACGCACGGCCCTCCTTGTAGTCGATTGCACGATTTTTTTTTATATATATACGGTATAGCTATAGGGTCTTTTTCAATTTCACGCTGTATCCCGCACACGCTATAGTGGGTAGTGGGAACTTAGTGTTGAGGCACTCCGTTCAGCTTTTGCGGTGGAATTCTGGAGGTGATGCGTGTTGACTGGTGGAACTCAATGTCGATGTTTTTGCCTTGGTGCCAGAGCGAAGCGAAATTAAATGCTTTCAAAATTTGACAGAAAGTGGAGAACGGAGTGTCTTAACACTAGGTTCCCTCTCCCTACCCTGTTGTGTGCGGGATACAGCGTGAAGCTAATTTAATTTATTTTTTTAATTTTCTTTCCTCGATTGGGAATCGAACCTACAGCGTGCCGCGTTTACAGTCACACGCTCGTGCCTCTGCACCACGAGTAGTCTCAATATCATAACACAACTTAAATACTTTTTAGAAAACATATACAAATAACGTACCGGGATTTGAACTCACGCCTTTTGGAAACCGTCCAAACGCTTTGACCAACTAAGCCATACGTACACTGAAGGTATAGCTCAATTCCCAAGATGCGCGGATTCAAATCACGCTATGTAATTTTTTTTATATAATAAATAAATAAAAAAAAATAATAATATATTTTTTTAAATATAAAAAAAGTATTGAAGGCACAAACAGTATAGTGCCGTTACGTCGGCCCTTAGATTGATCTTATATAAGTATCTACTTAAATATATTTAACTTTACGCTAATATTCACTCAAAAGCATTCCGTAAGCTGCAAATGGAATCGTAACTAAAATGTATCTATTGTATTTTGGATACCGACAAAGTTACAAAAGATCAATGAAAATGTTACATTTAAATACTTTTACAGTTATAATATATCGAGGACGTCGTGGCGCTGGGGCACAAGTGTGTGGACTGTAACGCGACGGTTGTGGGTTCGATCCCCACTCGGAGGAATTAATTTTATTTATTAATATTTTCATTTCTTCACTCTGGCACTAATGCAAAAGCCCAGCGTTGACTTCCGCCACTCGATTCGCAATGCCTCGAAAAATTCGGCGGAAAGCGGAGAACGGAGTGTCTCAACACTAGGGTCAGTGAAGCTGATTTTTGTTTATTGTTATATATAATAAATATCGCTGCTCGTTGAGGTTTGTCTGTAGTGAGAGGAAAGTAGAAATAACTGTTGCGGCCCTTTCAATAGAGACGCAGAGATGGAAATTAAATTTAATTGTTTATAATGAGGTCGGTCGTGGCGCAGCGGCACGAGGTGTGACTGCAAAACCGACTGGTTGTGGGTTCGATCCCCACTCGAGGAGATGAAATATTTACTTAAATTTATATTTCCATTTCTTTGCTCTGGTGTTGAGGTTAAACGCGGAGTTAAGTTCTGCCACTCAACACGCAATGCCTCCAGAATTCGGCAGAAAGTGGGGAACGGAGTGTTAACACTAGGTTCCCTCTGCCTACCCTGCTGTGTGCGGGATACAGCGTGAAGTTAATTTAATTTAATTTAATTTTTGCTTATAATTGAATAGTAAGAGTATGTTGATGTCCTATTCTGATCTGGATAAAATGTAGTTGAGATATGGAACTGGTTTGTATTTAGAGGAACTATGACGTGAGATATAAAAAGTAAAGCTAGAATAGGAAAAAAATCTTTAAAAATACTCTACATAATAACTGAAATTTATTACAAGGCTACTTAAAATCAAATTTTTTTATTAATTTTCTTATATTTTTAGAAATACCTTGAATATTTCGGTTTCAATTGAAGATTTAACTCTTTGAAAAAATCAATGGAATAAAAAATATTCATAATAATAAATGTTTTACTAAAGATCCTACTAAATAAATCTTAGAGATTGGTATTGCTTTTGCAAACTTATGAACTATACAGACTAGACGGTATTTGTATGAAGGGCCGTCGTGGCGCAGGGGCACAAGTTTGCGACTGTAAAGATGACGGTTGTGGGTTCGATTCTTATCGGAGAAATTAATGATTATTTATTAATATTTTCATTTTCTTTCCCAAAATAAAGCTCGGCGGTGAACTTAACTACTCAACACAACACCTCAAAAAATCGATGAAAAGTGGAGAACGGAGTGTCTTAACACTAGATACCCTCTGCCTACCCTGCCATATCATAGAATACAGCATGAAGCTGAGTAAAAAAACAGACTGTAAACCGACCCTTACATCAAAACAGGCAAAAATAACCGAAAATACCGTAAACATTTTTTTTACATCAACAAAAGGGGTACCGACAAATCATGAACACAAACATCAAATCTGATTAACAATTCTTTTTTCTAACCAAAGATCACTTACAATCTACTACCGACAGAAGATACTATGAAACCGATCTCTAATAAGTATAAAAAATTCTCTTTTTTTTTAAATTTGGATGTATGTTCGTAGATCCCATGTCACAATCGTGTTTATACCAGAAACAATGTAATGTGATCTTAGAAGAGGTCTTTCATAATGTAATATTCAGTCGCGCGTGCGACAGCCTTGGCGGTAAAAAAGAAAGGGAGCTAATTAAAAAGGTAACATTCCAAATTCAAATGCCTGTCAATAATTGAAATCGATAACTTTTTAATGGATGTTTTTATTATTAGACGTAGGTCGTGATATGTGAAGCCGATGGATTAAAAAAAATAAATGGAAACACAAGATTGCGTTTGTTTTTATTTTAAATAAAAAAAATATTTTGTTTTTTTGCTGAAGAAATGTTTAAATTATAATTATGAAATATAAATAAGTTTAACGTAGGCTGACCTGAAAAGAAAATTTTTCAGACCAGCAGACCAGTCGCCATTTTTTAATAATGTTTCTTGTCTATTTGTGGAATACATTACGGATAAAGGGGAAAACTAATTAAATATAAACAAAATAAAAAAAATGTGAATTAATATACATAAGTTTCATTTGAAGTAATGTTCTCTATTCACTTTATAAATGTTATAATAGCAGATATGTACGTTCAGATTACTGAAGCTACGACGGTACTGACGGTTTTAAAATTTAATAATTTTAAATTTTCTTTTCCTGATTAATATCTTCTCTTAATTTTTTAGCTTATTTATATTAGAAGTTAAAATGATCTCTTACAGAATTAGAGAAATAGTATATAGTTATTTGAGGCCAGTCGTGGCGCAGCGGAATGAGGTGTGACTGTAAAACCGACTGGTTGTGGGTTCGATCCCCCCTCGAGGAGATGAAATATTTACTTAAATTTATATTTCCATTTCTTCGCTCTGGTGTCGAGGTTAAGCTGTGTGCGGGAAACAGCGTGAAGCTGATTTATTTGATTTTATATAGTTATTCAAAATCGCCTTGTTTCTTACAAAAAAATCTTATCATATACAATCTATTCAAATATATCTTTGCCTGTCAAACTATCACAGTATAATCTCTGCATCCACCAATAGTAGTAAGGCGTGTGAAGAACATAAGCTAGGTGTTAAATTTAACACCATTTAAATCAATCAAAAATGCACCTTATTCAAATGTAATAAAGTATTATTTGAAACAGCAATATAATACAATAGAACAGAAATACCGTTCAATATTAAACTGTAACGCCAAGTGGTAGAGTCGAATGATCTTTTCCAGTATCTGGAATTAAAGGCGTCAATTTTCACACCTAAAAGCGACAAGCAATTTTGAGTTCTATGGTAGTGTATTAGAGTGTATTTTATGTTATTTTGTGATATCATTGTAAGTTCTTTTGGTGTTCGTCCAGAAAGGTGTCGTATTTCTCGCGTTCGGTGTGAAGGGTCTTCATACTGGCACCTGATTGGTCGATCTGGCGATAGGTGTTGATTAATAGAGATTGAATAGTGTCAGAAACTATCGACCTCCCACTGAAGGAAATATCTCATAAATATATTTCACCTAAGATTATTCGAAGCACAAAATAGATTTTTTAAAAAAATAAATAATTAATATAAATTATATGTAAATCTAATAAATAATTAAACAAAAATTGGAAATAATAAATTAATAATCAATACAAAAATATTTTTAAACATTTTTAAAGTGTTATTCCACACTTAAGAAAGAAAAATACTTATTTAGAAAACGTATAAAAAATTTTTGAACGTAGCGGGACTCGAACCCGCGCCTCCTGGAAACCAACCCGGCGCTCTCACCGCTAAGCCATACATACGTTCTCATCAAACTACGTCGAAATTTTTATACGCTTGTTACAACTTATTTATGTTGTTAGTTGTCAAAAATATTTCTTTTCATCTATCAAGCACATAAAATATATTCAAGTTAATTATTAACCTAAAATACATTACTAAATATGGTATAAAATATCAATAGTCTCTTCCATTGTATCCCTGTGACTCCTCGCTATAAGTCAGACGGGGGGAACGGGGAGGGTTCGGAGGTAATCGCCTTACTGGACCTCAGTGGCTACGTCGTTTGTGGCTACAATTAATGGGTAGTCTATCTTCTTAATACATATGTTGAATGCGGGATCAATAAATTCCTATACTTAAGTATTCAATTCTTCGCTCTGGTAACGAGACAAAGGCGCGGCGTTGAGTTCCGCCACTCAACACGCAATGCCTCCATAACTCGGCGGATAGTGGGGAACGGATTTTTAGCACTAGACTAGGCTAGGCACCTCTGGCTGCCGTGCTGTGTGCGGGATACAGCGTGAAGCTGATTTAATTTCTTTTTAAATATTCATTTTCAGTTAATATTTGCGTTGATAATTAGTAGACACGTAGTAGTGTAAAGTCAGTTTAGTTTGACAGTCAAAGTAAGACATTATAAGATTTTACGAACTATACTAAAACTTTTCGAAGAAGCTACTGCATTTGAAATTTCTAGTTTGCATCTTTAAACAGCAAAATATTTTAATATATAAAAAATAAAATTTGTATTTAAATAAAAAATAATTAGAGCTTCCTCTTTTTGGTTTAGACCTAACATAGGTACATATCTTTTTATAATATTTTTTAAAGTGATAACAATCGATATCTATTATATAAATTGGTCATTATGAAAATACATTTTAAAAATAGTCTACGTTTCTGTAACTGTGGGTTCGATCCCCACTCGACGAAATGAAATATTTAATATTTTCATTTCTTCGCTCACTTGTTAAAGCAAAGACTCCAGAATTCGGGAAACATAACAAGGATATCTTAACACTAGATTTCAAGTTCTAACTCTATCAACCCTGCTATATGCGGGATACAGCGTGAAACTGAAAGAAAAAAAATAATAGGCTAAATCCACAACTATAGTCCATATTAAATTGTTGCTCCAGGAAGTACCAATAAACAGTATAGGGCTGGGCGAGGGCTGAATTACATGGGGTATAATCGCCAAGCTGGACCTTATAGGTACTTAATGTTTTCTCTCCTCTTCAGCCTCTTCATATAAGCACGGTTTTCGTTGCTTTGTTTTGTTAATCAATTTAGATTAATATAATCTTTTTGTTTAGGTTCCAAATGTGTCTCGCACATAACAAGGTAGGTGGAGGGAACCTGGGAACACAGTGTTAAGAAACGAAATGTCCGTTTCTATTAAAATAAACGTAATGTTTAAATTGATATATAATATTAAGAAGGTAAGGTGGCTCGGCAATAAAAGTTGAAAATAGAGAAAAATATTAAGAGGTAATCAAAAGAAATACAAATAATCCAAAAAAATAGAGAGAAAACAAAGAAATCTCTATACATAATACATTCCCACAAAACGCTGACGCAAAAACACCAAAATCCTCAAAAATATTATACTTCTCAGTTGCACATAAAAGTGGATATCGTAAAATCCGTTGGAAGCTGCTTGGGACGGCGCTATAATAAATACAGTATACTAAAGTTATAGTATACTATAGTTACAGAATAAGGCACCCAGGGGTGATTTTGGGGAACCATTTCAAGGGCCACGAGATAAATGGTACATGTTCGGAAGGAATTGGAGGCTGTTGGAGTGAATATTCTGGTCAAATTATATATTTTATATTAATTTAGGTAATAACATTGAAAATGATTTTTTCGGTTATGTTTTACTAGATCTAATTGAGTTGGCTTTATTATTTATTTTTGAATTTTAATGTTTGATGGAAGTTAAAACTGAAGCCAGCCATGGTGCACAAACTGTGACTTTCATTTCGACACTGTGGTGTCGAGGTAAAGCGCGGCGTTGAGCTCCGCCACTCAACTCTCAACGCGTCCAGAATTTGGCGGAAAATGGGGAACGTATTGTCTTAACCTCAGATACTGTGTGTAGCTATTAAAAATGAATCTTTTAAATACTTTATAAAATAACATATAATGATAAAACAAAACACTCGTTAAAAGATGGGCTTATTTGAGACGTATGTAGGTATTAGGTAATCTTATGATTACAAAAAAAGATTTATAGGTTAAATCGATTTTGTTTCAAACAAATAAAAAAAATACTGAACAATGGTTATGCGATAGAACTGGAAATAAATTTAATTTTTTTTATTCTAGTTCAAGACATAATAAGAAATGACCAAAAAAAAAACATTTCATGAAATATCAAATATAGATTTTTTCACAGTATTTCACGTAATTTCATATATAATTTAAAATGTCCAAAGCAACTTCGGTCGCTACGTGTACAGTCGCGTACAAACCACAAACGCGGTGGAATGTGGGGTAGCCACCCTCTGTGACGTCCTGTCACTGACAAATGGTCCGGAGGAGCCGACCCGAACACCCTCTTGAGTTTCGCAGTGTAGTGACGCTACGATATCTATTTAAATATGTTATATGTTTTATATTTTAAGGTATATTTTTTAGGCCCAGTCGTGGCGCAGCGGCATGAGGTGTGACTGTAAAACCGACTGGTTGTGGATTCGATCCCCACTCGAGGAGATGAAATATTTACTTAAATTTATATTTCCATTTCTTCGCTCTGGTGTCCGAGGTTTAAGCGCGGCGTTGAGTTCTGCCACTCAACACGCAATACCTCCAGAATTCGGCAGAAAGTGGGGAACGGAGTGTCTTAACACTAGGTTCCCTCTGCCTATCCTGCTGTGTGCGGGATACAGCGTGAAGCTGATTTGATTTATATTTTGGAATAAATAGTGTTAAATGTGAAATGTGGATAAGTTCTGGCTTTAATCGTGGCGGTTGTGGGTTCGATTCCCATTCGCGTACCTCGTTTTGGAGATAGGAAAAAGCGCGGAGTAAAGATCCTCTGTTTAACTGTCAATGTCTTGATAATTGGGCAGAAATGGGAAACGGAGTGTCTTAACTTGCCCTGTTAAATGCAGGGATGATGCTGTATAAAATATACCATTAGAAATAAATGAAAATTATGAATAATCCTTTCTAAGCATTCTTTATTCTTCATTATCATGAAACTTAGGTACAAAACTTGGACAATTAAATAAGAAATAGAATTCTATTAATAATGTCTTTGATTTTCTTAGTACATTTTTTTAAATGAATTTCGTGACGGTTGAATTATATTCATTTTAAGGAATTAATTTATTATTTTCCAAAACTGTATAATTCTAAATACGAGTATAGCTGATTTATGCATTTCAAGAGTTTCATTTAAAACAGAAATTAAAAGAATAAGACTAGATTAAACAATTTAAAATCCACATCACAGCCCGATTTTCTTAATACCAAACACCTAATCACACATAAAAAAAAAACACGAAAAATACACAAAAAAATCCACATACATACAAATAAAATATAAAAAAAATCCCTCTGTAACACAGCCACTGTGCGCCAAGTCGGGAGGGGTGCTATAATTTCATAGGACGGGCGTCGGTCGCTTATCTCGGGCGCTGGCTGCAGGCGCCCGCTAACATCGCCTCGGGAACCCACCCCCACCCCCACCCCCACCTCCAACCACCCGGTACGGATATTGGAAATTTCGATATAGACCACATACTTTAGCTTCGGATCTATCTAAGGTTTTTATCACTAACGTTTTTGTGTGACTAGTGACCTTTTTGATGTACCTTTTGTATGTATGTAAGTATATAGATAGCTTAAATATTGGGTGGTATTGGAGAATTACAAAAAAAAAAGTATATACTTGACTTTTTTTTATTCAAGTGGTATTTTTGTTGGGATGGCTGACAGAACTTAGTGTCTTTTGAAATAAAAAGTATATTTAAATACAAACATTTATTTCATTTAGATTTAAACAATCATTACATCGTTCCACTAATGTTTAAAAAAAGGAGGCCGTCGTGACCCAGGAGCACAAGGGTGTGACTTGGCGGACAGTACAGTATGGGTTCGACCCCCATTCAAAGAGTTGATTTGTTATTAATTAATATTTTCATCTCTTCGCTCTGGCACCAAGGCAAAATCCGGCGTCGAGTTCTACCACTCAACACGCAATGCTTCGAAAAATTCGGCCGAAAGTGGGGAATGGGCTGTCTTAACATTAGTTTCCCTCTACCTACTCTGCAAAAAAAAATATTTTTAATAAAAACATTAATTAAAAATTGAAACAACTGTAAAATAGATTTAACCTTTATTAAGTCTTGTATGGAATCTATATGTATATGGAATAAGTGTAATCGGGATATTATACTTATAGATCCCATACAAGACTTGAGCCCTACATGACTGCTGATAGTTTCGTGATCAGCATCATAAATATTCATTTACGTACAGCGACAGATAATGAAGTCACTTTCAAGAATTGTCAGCGAAAAACTACTATTTTATGCCATTAAATCTAAACGATAGAGATAGGGGAGGCCAGTTGGCCTGTGCCCATCCCAGAATAGACTTGTGCCCACCCCAGAAATTTTATAAAAAAATATCCTCAAAATTAAAAAAAAAACTTTATATTAACATATCGGTTCGAAATTAAAGTCCAGGCCTCCTTGTGAAATATTTCAAGTAGTGCCCATTTATATCGTCTATATTACTTATTAAGCTAGAGGGTTCACAGCCTGTGCAAGTCACATTGGACAATTCTTTATTTGATTTGATTTTACCATTGTGATTAAAATAATACAATATATAAGGTGACATGAGGCTGTTGTACGGGGGCACAAGCGAGCACGTCTGTAAAATGTTGTAGATTCGACACCCACTCGAGGGAATTAAATATTTAATATTATCACTTCGTCGTTCGTTGAGTTCCGCCACTTCACATGCAACAGACTGCCCTAATATAAAACAAGATTGTCTTTTATTTTTTAAGCACTCAACATTACTATGCTTTATTTATAAAACTGTTCCGTTACAAAGTGCCAGACAAAGAATAGCCAAAATTACACGGCGTAGAACGCTGAAAACTGTCATGTAGATTCTTTAGGAGTTCTAGTCACTGAAAAAGTATTTCTTGAAATTTTCACTTTTTATAGTTACCTAAACGAAATTGTGGGCTAGCCCTGTGCTATAAAAATATTCAAAATAAATAGAAAAAAAACCTTTCAGAGAAATATAAAAAAAAACATATCTTATTAAACAAACAAAATACTAGAAGGGTTACTTTCAGAGTCCACAATAAGAAAATAGTCAAAAATTAATGAGTTCAGTACGCGAGCACCCTTACACCCTGCGCGAGACATTGAGTAATGTCGCAACACATTACAAGATATATCTATATAGAATACCAACCCCCAACAGCAAGAAACCAACCCCCATACAATTTAGATCTATATCTATATATAGTCTATACCCTTGTTAGATGAACAGAGACAATATTTTGCTATTGTGAAAGAAAAACAATGGGAAAATTAATTATATTAACATTTTTATTTTTTTATGGTTGCACAGTGGAATAGCTTGTGAATGTAAACACGACGGTTGTGGGTGCGATTTCCACTCATGAGAATAAATTATTAAATATTTTCATTTTCTGGTTCTGCTAACAAGACAAATCGCAGCGTTGAGTACCGCCACTCAACGCGCAATGTCTCTAAAATTCGGTGGAAAGTGGGGAGCGCAGTGTCTTAATATTTCCCTCTTTCCCTCAGTTCCCTCTGCCTACCTTACTATATGCAAAAATAAATATGTAAATATTCAGTACTCCGAATTCAGGTTCTTAATACGAGGGATTAGTGTTAAAAGCTTAAAAAAATCCAATAAATGTAAGAGTTCAACTACCCACCAATCCCTATTAAAACCTATGAGAGGGTGAAATGTAGGTGATAAAATATTTATAGTTTTCATTTAATTGAATGTATTTGAAATTATTTTTTTTGTGTCATATAAAGTAATATTTACTTAAAGTTAGTACCTAATTCTAAAAAAAATGAAAGATTTTATAAGTCCAATTAAAAAAAATGTCTTAACACTGCATAATATCTATATCAATTTCATTTTCTATTTTATTTTCTTTGTAAGCCAAAACACGGCGTTGAACTCCATCACTCAATATCCAGTATCTTGAAATCAGGTTCCCCATACGAGGGATTAGTGGTAAAAGCTAAAAAAAAATCCAATTAATGTAGGAGACAACGATAAACAGATACACTGAGTTCTATTTAATAAGCTTTACAAGGATAATGCTATTTAAAACACTTTCAATGCCACAATGTATGTACAATGTTGCATAAAAAAATGTTGCAAATAGGTAAAAAAGTATATTTTTTTATTATTTTATGTTGCCATTTCTATTTAATATCTTCTATGATATTCTTCTTCTTCAGCTTCACGCTGTATTCCGCATACGTCGGGCAGAGGGAGCCTAGTGTTAAGACACTCCGTTCCCAACTTTTCGCCGACTTTTCGAGGCATTTTGAGCGGCGGAACTCAACGACGTGCTTTGTCTTGTTACCAGAGCGAGAAAATAAAAATATTAATATGTATTACATTCACTGTATTTGCTGATAACTGCAACATTTTTGTCTAATGTCTTCTACGAAATGTATGTATGTATCTTTTTTTCTAAAGTCAACGTTTTTTTTTGGGTTGTATTGATTTAATTATTAACAATTTATTAATAAAAACGAGATTATCGTGGTATAGGTACCGCCTATTGCGTTGACAGTCGTCAATGCAATAGTAGTGTATTCAATCCCCTGTCACGAATGAATATAATTAAGTTATTTTCATTTCGACGCTCTAGTTAGTACTTAGTTAGTGAAGTTCCACCAATAAATACACATCTCGAAAACTGGGAGGAATGTTGGAAACGGAGTGTCATAACACTACGTATCCTCCATCTTTCCTGCTACATGCTTCTCCATATATATCGTGAAACTAAAAAGAAAAACAATAATAAAAATATAATATACATAAATTCTTACCATTTCCTTTATTTATCCACTACTTACATCAGAAAATGTGTCCACATGGAGTCCCATAACATCAGAAAACGCTGATGCCATCCGGACCTTCATAAAACCCGAGTCTAGTCGGAGCATAAAAATACAGATAAATAAAAATATAAAATGAAATATGAAATGAAAGTGGCGCGGTAAGAAACTCGCGATCCTTTTCGATGTGTCTGTATTTGAACAGAGAATCTATGGGGACGCTGTTGGTACTAAAAATAATAATTTGGAAGTATGAAAATAAATATTATTATAAGTACAGAGAGAATCTAGTGTTGAAATATTCTGTGCCTCACTTTCCGCCCAATTATAGAGGCGTTATGTGAAAGAAATATTATAATTATATTATTAGGGAATTAAACTACTAAAATCATATATTATTATTAACAAACTTATCTCTTTAATATAGAAAACTAATTAACATAATATGTAATTAACATGGCATTTTTTCAACCTGTATCCCACATTTAGCAGAATAGGCAGGGGAAGTAGTGCTAAGACACTCCACTCTCACTTTCCGCCTAATCCTGGCACTATTGCGTGTTGAGTTACGTCACTCAATATCTCGTTTTCCCTCAACACCAGAGCGAAGAAATGAAAAATATTAAAGATTAAATTTATTTTATAACAAAATATTTAACTATTCCAGGTTATTTGCTATCCCAGCGTATAGTACAGTGCCCGTAACAACCTAAAGGCGCCATGGGTCAGCGAGCTCTCCCGACGCGTCTGTATGCACGCGTGGGCTTACGTCACGTTACTACCTACTGGTGCAAGTACAAAGGAGTGTTTAGAATTATTGTGATACATTTTTTTTCAGGCCAGTCGTGGTGCAGGGGCACAAGCGTGTGCCTGCAAATGCGATAGGTTGTTAATTCGATTTCCATTCAAGGAAATGAATATGTAGTATTTTCTTCCTTCTGGCGTCTAAACGGAGTTGAGTTCCACCGCTAGACACGCAACGCAATATAAAAGCTACGACGCTAATTAAGATACCAGTGCAAAGTAAAAAACCAAAGTAAAGATAAAAGATATTAATAACTATGAATACACTAACAATCACTTAAGATTAAAAAAAAAAAAACAAACAAAGGATGCATGGACCAAAATGCTTTTTTTTGCTTCACGCTGTTTTCCGTACATATTAGTATAGGCATAGGGAACCTGGGAGTCCCCATTAAGTCACTTTGATTTCCCACTTTCCGCCGATTTTTTGTTGAATGTAAATATCTTTTATTAAGTCAGTTAATGCCATATCTGATTTTTACTCTATGACACGTAACGTGTCGTGAGCGTCGTGACGGTACGGAGGGTGGTCAGTACAAAGACGAGGCGACGCGCACTCTGAATTCTATATCACCTACCCGCTTTATATTTGAATATGATTTTTATATAGAACATATATTTTATTATTTTATTTTAATATATATTTTATTTTTCTCTGTGTATTTATTATCTTATCCATGTAAAACTGAAAATATACTTTATAATTTATATAATTTAAGCCTCGTTGAGAATATTTGTATTGAAATTTGCATTGCTAAATAAAATTATGTGGGGAACTGTTTCATTTTTTCTTTCTTTCTTTTTTTTTCAGTCCTTAAGAAATTTAAGTTAATTATAAGACAAAAAAAATAATATACTACGAAAATTCTAAAATAAACAAAAAAAACACTAAACAAAATTAGCTTCACGCTGTATCCCTAGCAGAGTAGTCAGGGAGAAGGGAGCGCCAAACGCTCTTTCACCTCGTCCACTGTCATCAACCTCTTCATTCATGTCCTTCAGTGGGTCCTCATGCATTTTACGTGACCTCCAGTATCTTTAATTCTATATTTTTGAAGGTTAAACGAGGTGTCCCCCTACCTCTCTTACTTTTCCATCAAAAATCTTTCTCCACTTACCGTTTTTATTCCATCACACATTTTTCTCCACATTTCCATCATAAATCTTTTTTGGCATTTTTTCATCACTCCTTCGTTCGACGTGCCCAAACTGAGATTAGCGCGTTCAACACAACATACTTCCACTTAATAATATCAGTATAGATACCTAATAGAGATTCTAAAAAAAATAATTAAATCAGCTTCACGCTGTATCCCGCACACAGCAGGGTAGGCAGAGGGAACCCAGTGTTAAGACACACCGTTCCCCACTTTCTGCCGAATTCTAGAGGCATTGCGTGTTGAGGGGCAGAACTCAACGCCGCGCTTAACATATAGAGATAGAAATTCTAAGCCTATATAAATTCCGTAATAGTCTCCAAATTCCGATATTTATATCGAAACTTTCGGCAGTCCACAGAAGTCGATCTCCAACCAAAGCATTAACTCCTTAAGGAGGTGGGTAATTAAGAGGGGTTGGATAACAGCTTAACTGTGGCAAATAAATACGTAGGTACCTTCCCTGCTCTACCAAATTAAATTATAATTTGATTTAATACTAATGGTTTTTAAATAAAAATGTGTTAAAATCAGCTTCACGCTGTATCCCGCACAGAGTAGAGTAGTGTTAAGACACTCTGTTTCCCTTTCCGCCGAGTTCTGGAGGAATTGCGTCTTGAGCGGCTAAACTTAACGCCGCGCTTTGCTTCGACACCAGAGCGAATAAATGAAAATATAAATGTAAATAAATATTTGATTTTCTCGAGTGGGGATCGAACCCACAGCTAGTCGATTTTGCAGTCACACGTTGTGCCTCTGCGCCAGGACTGGCCTCAAATAAAATGTATCCAGTATAAAAAAATATATATATTTTTTAAACCAGTAAGACCAGTCGTAGCGCAGGGGCAGCGTGTGACTGTAAATGTGACAGGTTTGTGGGTACGATTCTTACTTTGGTGTCAACGCAAAATGTTGAGTTCGGCCACTCAACACGCGTATAGCTTCACGCTGTATTCCGCACACATGAGGGTACGCAGAGGGAACCTACTGTTAAGACACTTCATTCCCAACTTTCTGCCGAATTCTGGAGGCATTGCGTGTTGAGTCGCAGAACTAAACATCGCGCTTGACCTCGAGATCAGAGCACACCTTGTGCCGCTGCGCCACGACTGGCCTCGAAGCATTTCGGCGGAAAGTGGCTAGCGGAGTGTCTCAACTCTAGGTTCCCTCTGCCTACCCTGCTACATGCGGGATACAGCGTGAAACTAAAAATAAAGTCTAAAATATAAACAAAACGAATTCCCGACGAACAGCTAACGAACCACAGTAGCAGCACTTAAAAACTTTCTCGTCCGGCCATTGTAGGGGAGAAAGAAGATGGTAATGACATTGAACATGGAGACCATTCTAAGGGTGTCTACTGTTCAAAAAATATATATATTTTTTTTACTTCTAGAGGTTTGTATTTTTGTAAATTAAATTTTTGAACTGGATTTGATTAATATTGCTTTATTTTTAACCAGTAACGATTGTGGGTTCGATTCCCAGTCGTTTTATGAAATATTAAATATTTCGTTTCCTCGCTCTGGCAACGGCGCAAAGCGTGACGTTGAGTTCCACTAATCAATATGCCCGAAATCCGCGGAAAGTGGGGAACGGAAGTGTCTCGATGAGAATGGAGTGTTTTTACACTAGGTTCCCAAGTTGCCCACGCCTACCCTGATGTGTGCAGGACCCAGTGTGAAGCTAAAAAAAGAATCTATCTATTTTTGTAAATTGTTTACAGTTTAGATTGATACAAAGTTGTAAACTTTTTTTAAGCAAAAGTTCCATGACTAGGTTAAAATATGAAAGATGCATGATCTAAGTTAATTTAAATAAGTTATTTCAGTATGTACATAGTACAGGTAGGCAGAGGGAACCTAGTGTTAAGACACTCCGTTCCCCACTTTCTGCCGAAATCTGGAGGCATTGCGTGTTGAGTGGCAGAACTCAACGCCGCGCTTAACCTCGACACCAGAGCGAAGAAATGGAAATATAAATTTAAGTAAATATTTCATCTCCTCGAGTGGGGATCGAACCCACAACCAGTCGGTTTTGCAGTCACACCTCGTGCCGCTGCGCCACGACCGGCCTCGAAACGAGGAAATCTAATATAATTTATTTTATTTCTTCGTGTGGGTATCGAACCCGCAACCGTCGCGTTACAGCCACACGCACCTGCGCCACGACTGTCCTCAAATCATTCATCATTCATAAATCTGCATACAATAACTACATGTAGAGTTGACAGACATTATTAAAGTCAAAGAATAATTCTGAAAATTAATAACCCAATAAATAATAATAAATATATGGTCATATAAATACTATAAACATATTTTATGTAAGCCGAAAGTGGTGAGGAACAAAAGATATCTTCTATTTGCCTTCCTTTCCTCGCGCAGTAAACTTTGATTATCGGTATGTAAGATTGGAAGAAGCTTGTGAAATTTAATTAGATTAATTCGTGCTTTTTTTTCAGGTTCACGCTGTATCCCGTATGTAGCAGGGTAGGCAGAGGGAATGTTGAGGCACCCCGTTCCCCACTTTCCGCTGTTTTTTTAAAGTGGAATTGAGCGCTTTTTCCGTAGTACAAGAGCGAATAAATGAAAGTTTTCATAAATAATATTAATATTGCGCCTTTTTTTCCATAAATAATATTGCGCCTTTTATGTTGTTGTTGAAGCCAGTCGTGGTGCAGCGGCACGAGGTGTGACTGTAAAATCGACTGGTTCTGGGTTCGATCCACACTAGAGAAGATGAAATATTTACTTAAATTTATATTTCCATTTCTTCGTTCTGGTGTTAAGGTTAAGCGTGGCGTTGAGTTTTGCCACTAAACACGCAATGCCTCCAGAGTCCGGCAGAAAGTGGGGAACGGAGTATCTTAACACTAGGTTCCTCTGCCTATCCTGCTGTGTGCGGGATACAGCGTGAAGCTAAAAAAAAATGTTATTAACAAAACTTAATTAAGATATATTTTTAAGGCCGTTTGACTGTAAATGCGACAGTTGTAGATTTCCAATCAACGAGACATAGAGCGGTGTTGTTTTCCACCTCTCCACACATAACGTTTCGGATATTGAACGAAAAGTGGGGTAATGTGTACCGCGTAACTTTAGAGTTTTTATTTTATTAGAGTTTTCACTATGATTAATTTAGACAACAAAACAATATCGTTATCAGTTTTTGGTATCCAAAATTAACTTTTTATATTTATAAATAAAACGTAGAGATGAGACACTAAATTCTTCACCATATAAAATAAATTTAAAAAAAACACCAATATAAAAATCCTCTGCCACACAAATGTGACATGTTTTCCCGCCTTCCTTAACTACAGTCAGTTAGTATAAATCGCTTTATCTCCTCACCTTCACTCCACCCGTTGCCCTCACTTCCCCCCTTTAAGATGAATCGTTACGTTTTCACTCTACACGAACTAGAAAATGGTTTATTTGGAATATCTAACAATACGAGGCCGGTCGTGGCGCAGCGGCACGAGGTGTGACTGCAAAACCGACTGGTTGTGGGTTCGATCCCCACTCGAGGAGATGAAATGTTTACTTAAATTTATATTTCCATTTCTTCGCTCTGGTGTCGAGGTTAAGCGCAGCGTTGAGTTCTGCCACTCAACACGCAATGCCTCCAGAGTCCGGCAGAAAGTGGGGAACGGAGTGTCTTAACACTAGGTTCCCTCTGCCTACCCTGCTGTGTGCGGGATACAGCGTGAAGCTAATTTAATTTTTATTTTTTTAATCTAACAATACCTTTGTTCCTTATTTATATTATTGCACGTATTATGAAATAAATATAATTATATTGCTTCTCAGTTTACGTCTGACGGTTGTGGGTTCGATGCCTGAAATTATTTTAGTTTTGTTCGCATTGGTAACAAATACATACCGCTGTGATGAGTTCACTTAAAACGCACTCCGAAATTGGTTTTGAAGTGGAGAACAGAGTGTAGTACTAGGTTTCGTGAAGATAAAAAAAAAACACTATTGTTTAAGATAAAAGGTATTTAGAAGTAAAACGAGATCAGAGACACCTATTAATTTATATCTAAACAACTAAATTATTATCTAAACAACTAAATTTTTGGTGTGAGGCCGTCGTGGTACAATAGCATAAGCGTGTGAGTTAACACAAAGGTTGTAGGTTCGATTCCTACTCGGAGAAATAAATTAATATTTTTTAATATTTTAAATTCTTCGCTCCGATACCAAGGCAAAAAGCGCAGCGATCATTTGAGTATCCCGCACACAGCAGGGTAGGAAGAGGGAACCTAGTGTTAAGATACTCCGTTCCCCACTTTCTGCCGAATTCTGGAGGCACTGCGTGTTGTGTGGCAGAACTCAACGCCACGCTTTGTGTCGACACCAGAGCGAAGAAATGGAAATACAAATAAATCGAGTGGGGATCGAAGCCACAACCAGCGGGTTTTACAGTCACACTTCGTGCCGCTGCGCCACGACTGGCCTCATTAAACATCCGGATCCGGCCGGATTGAGATCCGGTTGAAAAAAAAATCCGGTTGAAAGTAGTGGAGTGTCTAAGCACTAAGTTGCCTCTGCCTACTAAAAAAAATTTTTCAGTATACAATTTACAATTTACTACAACGATTGTACCTAAAAACGAAGATTTTATATGAAAAAAAACTATCTTTTCTTCATACAAATTTCTACTTTCAGCTTTCTCATCGGCACTCAAGCTGAAAGTAGCCTATACCCGGACGAGGCAAACATAGCGACTATTTTCCAAACAATTTCTTTCTCTCACGGGTCAAGAGTGCGTGTTAAAGACGGCTTAAACGTATGTGCCTCTTTCGGAACTGTGACGTCATGACTAACTGTACACAGAGGGTAGTATTGTAGAGAAATCTTGTTGGTTCGTTCTCTATTCGAGGGAATGGCATTTAAATTATTATCATTTCACCGCTCCAGTAGACATAGCGCGGCGTTTAGCTTCACAATTCACTTTTTAACAGCCAATATCTTGAAAAATGGTGGAAAAATGGTGTCTCAAAACTCAGTTTTAGGGTGAATGGGACGGGAATGGTGTCTCAAGACTCAGTTTTGAGACACCATTCCCGTCCCATTCTCCCTCTACCTACCCTGCTATGCGGCAAAACGCGTGAAAACTTGACTCTTATTTATATTCGTACATAGTATAAAGCAGAATGAAATATTTTAATTTTTTTAACAACTGTTAATATTTTATAAAATCAAATTACATCAGCTTCACGCTGTATCCCGCACACAGCGGGGTAGGCAGGGAACTTAGTGTTAAGACACTCCGTTCCCTACTTTCCGCCAAATTCTGGGGGCATTACGTGTTGAGTAACGGAACTCAACGCTGCGTATTGCCTCGACACCAGAAAGAAGAAATGAAAATATAAATTTAACAGTCGATTTTACAGTCACATTTTGTGTGCCCCTGACCCACTTTGAACTCCATATTTTTTTTTTTTTCGTACATATAAAAACTTGTCTAAATGATTGTATGACCTAAAACAACAATTAAAAAAAATATATATACTTACTTTTACTATACATTTTTGAAATAGAACACTAGGAGAAATTTACTCGAACATAAAAAAAAAATTAAATTAGCTTCACGCTGTATCCCGCACACAGCAGGGTAGGCAGAGGGAACCTAGTGTTAAGACACTCCGGTTACTCGAACATTTTTCTAGTAATCACGTTAACTAAATACAAAAAACAGTTTTAATAATAAATAAGTAAAATATATTTATTTACGAGCGCAGCCTCTACGCACAGTCTGATCTATACACAAAAGGAAGGCTGGAGGCTGCTTCCACTCGCATCAGTAAACACAAATAAGCAGGGACGTTCTTAGCGACACGTTGGTACTTTTGAAATGGAACAAAAGACCTAGAGAATGTTTCGCATATTGTATATAGTATACGTAGTTTATTATATTTAAATATATATCTTTTCATTTTATCAGCTTCACGCTGTATCTCGCATACAGCACGGTAGGCATGGGGAACCTACTATTAGGACGCCCTGTTCCCTATTTTCCACTGAATTCTGGATGTATTTCGTGTTAAGTGTATTTCGTGGGGATCGAACCCACAACCGGTCGCGTTTATAGTGCCCCTGCACCACAACTGGGCTCGCTTCAGCTTTATGATATTATTATATTGTAAACCAGAGACAAGGTAAAGCGCGACGTTGTTGTCCGTCAGTCAACACGCATTGCCTTGGCGAAAATCACAACGGAACAGAAGTGTCTTGATGGGAACTTAGTTTCTTAACGCGGTTCCCAGGTTCCCTTTGTCTACTCTGCTGCCATTCTAAGAAAAAGCTAAAATATCTTTATTTGGTTGTTCACGATTTGCCTGGTTTACATACATATTATAATGCATATATTTTAATTATTAGTTAGCCCACTGCCGCTCTAGTAACACAAAGAGCGGCATTGGACTATGATATTCAATACATTTTTAGAGAAAGCGCGGCGTTGAATTCCGCCACTTGACACGCAATGCCGGAATTCGGCGAAAAGTAAGGAACGATTTCCGTTCCTTACTTATCACCGTCTTGATGGAAACAAAGTGACTTAACACTAGGTTCTTAAGTTCCCTCTGCTTTCCCTGCTATGTGCGGGATAAAGCGTGAAACTAAAAAAAAAGAAAATACCTGTTCATTAAAATCCACGTGTTGATTTGAATTTAATCAAGTCTCCCCATACAATAGCATTTCACCCGACTGCACAACGCAAAGGAGGGTAATGAGTTTATCATTCACTTCTGTAATTCCGAGTCCAGTCCAAAACTAGTTTCATTTCAAATGACAAATTAATCTGTGGAAAGCTTAGCGTTTTTTTTTTTTTGAATCAATTCGGACGCAACGAGCCGAAGCAAATTCTAGTGACGTCTCGGTAGTTTTGTAAAGACATGTCTACATCGCGTCGGTTGTGTTTAATTTAAACAACAAAAAGGTTGGGCCATTTTAAAAAAAATATAGGTGTATTTCTCATGGCGTATTATTGGTGTTATTTAAGCAAAAATATTATGGCTTGTATGTTATGTTACTTTTTTTAGCTTCACACTGTCATAGCAGGGTAGGCAGAGGGAACCTGGGAACCTAGTGGTAAGTTAACATTGCGTTTCCATTTTCTGTAGAATTCTGGAGATATTGTGTGTTGAGGCGGAACTCTACGCCACAAGCTTTTTGCCTCGTTACCAGAGCGAATGAAAATGTTATATATTTAATTTCTTCGAGTTTGAATTGAACTAACAAGCGGCCATATTTATAGTCATATGCCTGTTCCCCTGTGCTATATTTAATAAATTTAGATTATTCTGAATATAATGGCAATGGCAATAATTAATAAATATGTAAATTAGTATTACTTCTACATTTTATTACAATGATTAAATTTGTAAGCCAGTCGTGGCGCAGGGGCACAAAGTGTGACTGTAAAATCGACTGGTTGTGGGTTCCATCCCCACTCGAGGAGATGAAATATTTATTTAAAATTATATTCCAATTTTTTCGCTCTGGTGTCGAGGCAAAGCGCCACTCAAAATGCAATGCCTCCAGAATTCGGCGGAAAGTAGGGAACGGAGTGTCTTAAAAACAAGGTTCCTTTTGCCTACTCTGCTGTGTGCGGGATACAGCGCGAAGCTGATTTATTTATTTATTTAAATTTAAAAGAAAATTATAACACAAAGATATGACATTATATGAATTTTTTTACTCAGTCTGAAACTGCCTTAAATAACATATTTATTAGACAAATTTTTCGACAGTTAGCGTTATACTCAATTTGTAGTCATTTCTGTAGGATTCTGGTTTTAATGTTTTTTTTTCGTTACAATTATATTATAAAGTATATATGTAAGGTAGTGTACAAATAACTGGAAACGATAAAAAAATAAAATTGGCTATGGCCTAAAAAAGTAATTAAATATTATGAAATAATAAACTAAACGTTAATATAAAATTTTAATAATATGTTTGTTATCTTATAAAATCTACAGAATAACGTAGTTGATGGGATCGTATGGAAATTTTACTATAATGTATAGTTCTATACTAATATAAAGCTAGTTTGTTTGGTTCTCTCTTCGTTCTATCTCAGAAACTATAAGTTCGAATTGATTTTTTTTGTTGTTAGAAAAGCCATTTATCGAGAAAAGCTATGAGCTATATATTATTTCGTTTCTATATAACCCGCTACATTGTGTACGTCATACATACATTGTAGGTGTAAAATCGACCGGTTGTGGGTTCGATCCCCACTCGAGGGAATGAAATATTTATTTACATTTATTTTTTCATTTCTTCACTCTCGTGTCGAGGCAAAGAGCGGGGTTGAGTTTCGCCACTAACTATCCAATGTCTCCAGAACTTGGTGGGAAGTGGGGAACAGAGTGTCTTAATACGAGGTTCCCTTTGCCTACCCAGCTATATGCGGTATACAGCGTGATTTAATGTAATTTACATTTAAATTATTTAACTACCAAATCATTAGGTACATTATATCACAAACTTAATACATTTTTTATATACTATTTCAAAAATAGCAACCGGGCCAAACTAAAGCCTAACTTCTCCATGCAACGAGATTAACTTTTTTTTATAGTAATGTAGCAAAAAATTGTCTTCGACGAACAAAGAAGCATTTAAGAGACATTTAGTGCAGATTGCCGTCGCCAAATGTCGCAAATTTTTTGCTAGGATTATACAAATCCTATATCAGAGATAAATACAACGGTTGCATTCACATTACGTTTCATTAAATGTATGTACGTTCCGCTATTATGTATGTTATTTAGGATATTTTTTTTTT
The DNA here is from genome assembly GCA_021202915.1 of Heliconius himera. Taxonomy (NCBI): domain Eukaryota; kingdom Metazoa; phylum Arthropoda; class Insecta; order Lepidoptera; family Nymphalidae; genus Heliconius; species Heliconius himera. Next base: position 50,539 of record JAJHJA010001099.1, read on the forward strand.
TTTAATTTTTCTTTAAATGCGGAGAAGTGCCACTTGGATTACAATTATACAGCCAGTTAAATGTGAATAATGGGTTCATAGTAAAGTAAATTTTTGTGTCGGGACTATTAGTGCATGTTTCGTTTTATATGTGTATGTATGTAGGTATGTCCTTTTGTTGATTTTAACTACAGTCTTTAATTTCGTTTAAAATGGTGGAAAATCTAACTACCTTTTTCCGTAGGGGCTTAAAGCTAAATATATATAAGAACGTTGTATTCCATAACGCAAAACTTAGAAGAGTTTAGAGATTTTTTTTTTCTTTTTTTTTTACTTTCACACTGTATCTCGCACATAGCAGAGTGGCAGAGTGGCAGATGGAACCTGGGAGTCATGCTAAGGCAATCCGTTCCCGCCAAGACACTTCCGTTCCCAATTTTCCGTCGAATTCTGGAGGCATTGCGTGGTTGAGTTGCCTCGTTACCAGAGCGAGGAAATGAAAATATTTAATATTTTATTTCCTCGAATGAGAATCGAATCCGCGACTGGGTTCTATTTGATTTTCATTTTCTTGTTCATCTCTAGAGAAGTGTAAACATCCCAAATGTATACTTTAGAGAAGGGCATTTCTCTCTCCGCTGTTCACTCATAACGTCAACTCACATTAGATACATTTTAGATAGGTATGTGAAAAAACCACAAAATTAAAATACAAAGAAAACTACAATAAAATTTCCTAAAACAAAATTTCCAAAACAGTTTTCAACTAAACAAAACGTTCACTACAAAAAGAACTCTAAAACAAAAAAAAAATCACATCTAGCCAAAAATCTTTTCCCAAAACACCGTGTTGAATTAGAAATTTAAAAATATTCGAGCATTAGTTCCACCTTTTTAGGTATTTCTGGACATGTCCAAAACATTTAAAAAGACCACGTCCAAGAATGCTACCAGGGCCAGAGGTAGACATTCAAATACGATGTAGCGGGCACGTTGGCGCCAACATTCCTTTACTTCAAAAAAAAAAAAACGAAAGGACCACGATTTAATTTGCTTTAGATCAATGATAGCGCCCGATTGTAGTCGAAACACGATTTGGGACTGTTCTTACTCTATACGGAGAGTGATGGCTTTGGAAATTTGTTGATATTAATAGAAATAGAAAAATTATTTATTTTTTAGCTCCACGTTGTATTTCATATTTAGAAGGGAAGGCGGAGGGTACCTAATGTTAGGCCTCTCCGTTCTCTACTATTCACTGAGTTCTTGAGGCATTGCATGTGGCCTAAGATCCCATCGTTTAAAACTGTAGGGATCAGATTTTCTAATGAAACTTATATTTAAGAATGATACATGATAGTAGAATAGATTACACTAGGGTTGCCCAAAAAAATCCTGCCGCAATCACCTTTAATTAATGTTTTTCGTAACTCGTTTTTGGAGAAAATTGCACTCATATGTTTTTTATGTGAATCGCACATCATTTGAAAGAAAATCGCATAAGGAATTGGAAAAACAATGGTTGCCAGCTCTCAGTCTGCCGCAAGCCCAGGGTTGCCTGGTTTAAAGAGGTCGGTTAATGTTAATATTTGCACTTATGTGTTTTTTTAATGAATTATATATCAAATTAAAGCTTATTTTTTTCTCATCACTAAAACACATGGTTGCCTGCAAAATAACTGCCGCAAGCAAAGGTTGCCATCATTTGAAATATTCTATTCCGATTCCGTTTGACTTAGAATAGACGATGAAATACGCGATTTGCCTTATGTTTCAAAGTAAAATATTATAAAATAGAAGGTCAATCTTAAAATTAATATTTATTCTAGTTGTTCACCTGTTAAATGATGATTTTAATTATATTAAATACATACAAAAAACTATTTAAACATGAAATCATCCTTATTTTTCCATTGAAATAATGAACCTATGATATTAAGTCTTTGTTAAATCTGTTTTCTAGATATTAATACTCGTTTAAATCGTTATTTTAAAACGACTAAGTTATCATCTATATATATATATATATATATATATATATATATATATATATATATATATATATATATATATATATATATATATATATATATATAAAACAAGTACCTGACTAACTGAGGTAAGACGCACGCACAGCCGCTGATGGTAGAAACGTAAAATTTGGACAGATGTTTTTTTTCATAATCTGGACATCCACTAATAAGGGATTTTAAGAAAATTGAATCCTAAAGGGATAAAATAGGGGCTGAAAGTTTGTATGGTTTTTTTTAATCGGCACCGATTTTTATAATATTTGAAATTCAGACCCCTAAAAATATTTCATTGAACACATGTTTCATGGTTTTTTAGAATTCACCCCGTAAGGGTTCAAATAAGCGAGCGAAGCTGCGCGCGCCCACTTGTATTAAATAAACGTTTACAAATATCGTTTCATTATAAGGTATTAATTACATAATGTTTTCATAATATAATGTAGGTTGAAAATTATTGCAGATATTTTATTTATTAATCAAGAAAATATGGAAAATTACCTCGTTATAAACTCTCAATCTCTCTCTTCGTCCTCAGAGAAAAATATATAAAATTAAACATTAAATTTAATTATACTTATCAAACATTAATTATACTTACGTTTTGCATTAGAAAATAATTGAAAAATAAAAATCAAATCAGATTCACGCCGTATCCCGCACACAGCAGGGTAGGCAGAGGGAACCTAGTGTTAAGACACTCCGTTCCCCACTCTCTGCCGAATTCTGGAGGCATTGCGTGTTGAATGGCAGAACTCAACGCCGCGCTTTGCTTCGACACCAAAACGAAGAGATGGAAATGTAAATTTAAGTGAATATTTCATCTCCTCGAGTGGGGTTCTTCTTTATATTTTTGTTTTACAACAATGAACTTTTTGTAACACTGTAAGTGATAACCGTGCATTGTGTTACTATTTAAGAAAATGTTACTGTGTATAAAATTCATTTTTTGGCGAAACAACAACATAATTTTACACTTCAGACTCATTATTAAATTCCACATACATTTTCGCACAAAAAACAGATCTTCATTTTTGTCATGTTAACTAAAAACGTCTTCAATCCAAAACGAAAGGTAAGTAACTAAGTAATATGTTCAAAAACATCTCATTTGGCCATCTGCACTGTTATTGCATTTAGAAACAATGCATCTACGAAAATAAAATTATTGCATTTTGTTTGCTTTGTATACCGCCGCAAAATGTTTATCTATAGTAAAAATTAGACAACTAGTTGATATTTGTCGACTCCTGGTCATAAACCTTAAATAGCGTTTATTATTCGGCATTACTGTCAAAATTTCTTAGAATTTATTTTTGATAAATTAATTTTGTTTATTATAATTCTATCATATATATTTCTTTCAATGCAAATTCTTAAAAGTTGCGTGAGAAAGAAAAGATTGCGGCAACCGTTATCAAAAAAAAAACGAGAAAAAAAATCAAACGAGCAGAGGACAAAGAGAGAGAGAGAGAGAGTATATTGAAATGTTATTTTCCATATTTTCTTAATTAATAAAAAAACATACGCAATAATTGTCGCCCTTCATTATCTCAAGGAAACATGATGTAATTAATACCTTATAATAGATTGATATTTGTAAGCATTTATTTAATTAGATAATTTAGTCGTTTTAAAATGATAATTTAAATTAGTATTAGTATTTAGAAAACAGATTTAGCAAAGACTTAATATCATGGGTTCATTATTTCACTTGGAAAATAAGGATGATTTCATATTTAAATAGTTTTTTGTATGTTCTTAATATGATTATAATCATCATTTAACAGGTAAATATCTAGAATAAACATTAATTTTAAGATTGACCTTCTATTATATAATATTTTAATTTAAAACATAAGGCAAATCGCGTATTTCATCGTCTATTCTCAGTCAAACGGAATGAGAATAAAATATTTCGAATGATGGCAACCTTTGCTTGCGGCAGCCATTTTCCAGGCAACCATGTGTTTTAGTGATGACAAAAAAATAAGCTTTAATTTGATATTCATTAAAAAAACACATGAGTGCAAATATTCACATTAAGTAACCTCTTTAAACCAGGCAACCCTGGACTTGCGGCAGACTGAGAGCTGGCAACCATTGTTTTTCCAATTCCTTATGCGATTTTCTTTCAAATGATGTGCGATTCACATAAAAAACATATGAGTGCAATTTTCTCCAAAAACGAGTTACGAAAAACATTAATTAAAGGTGATTGCGGCAGGATTCTTTTAGGCAACCCTAGTGTAATCTATTCTACTATCATATATCATTCTTAAATATAAGTTTCATTAGAAAATCTGATCCCTACAGTTTTAAACGATGGGATCTCCACCTAATGTTATTTGGCAGAAATCAACGCTGCGCCTTGCCTTGTTACCAGAGCGATGACATTAAAATATTAATTTCTTCGCTCTATTAAATATTATTATTGACTTAATAGGAACGGAGTTTCTTAGCACTAGGTTCCCAGGTTCCCCCGGCCTTTTATTCCGTACATAGTAGGGTTTCTATGTATGGAATAAAGCCTGAGCCTAAAAAAACTAGAATTATCATTGTTAGAACAAACGGCAGGTTAATATGTGAGGCTCTGCGGGGCACGGACCACCCACTCCATATTATATAGTCATGGTGTGTTGAATTGCAAAGTTCTATACTTAAATATCTCATTATATATACATTTTTGTAATTTTAAAACAATTTATATTTTTTTAAGCCTCGTGCCTCTTAAGAATACCTAAGCAAGGAGGTGAGAATGTAGTGAAAAACATTCCTTTGTACATTCCAGCCAAATTTGATAAATTTTGATTTGAATTTATTATATGGTGAGTAACAGAATCCAACGTCATATTTTAATAGAGGAGAGAAAAGGAGAAAAAATAGAATAATCTCCCCGATAGGATATTTATTAAGGCGGCAATAAAGAAACTATAATTTTAAAGAGACATTACTAAAATATTTTATTTCAGCTTCATGCTGTATCCCGCACACAGCAGGGTAGGCAGAGAGAACCTAGTGTTAAGACACTCCGTTCCCCACTTTCTGCCGAATTCTGGAGGCATTGCGTGTTGAGTGGCAGAACTCAACGCCGCGCTTAACCTCGACACCAGAGCGAAGAAATGGAAATATAAATTTAAGTAAATATTTCATCTCCTCGAGTGGGGATCGAACCCACAACCAGTCGGTTTTACAGTCACACCTCATGCCACTGCGCCACCACTGGCCTCCAATATTTTATTTAATTTGATTAATTACTTTCTCTAAGAATCAATTAACCCTTTAAACTAAATAACGTATTCACTCACACATACCCTCAATTCGTCTAAATATGACAAAAAAAAACCGTCTGAAAGTCCCCAAAAATGGTGAGTTCGTCGTAAATCTGAAATGGCGCGTTCTGGTATCGAAGCGAGGAGAGTTCGTGGTATGTGGTGGCGCTCGGTGCTCTTTTGATGTGCCGACAAAGTGCCGACGCGCTATGGGAGCACGGGTGCTGCTGTGACCATCGGTTTTGATTTTTGTGGTGGAATTAAGTGGTTTTTTTTGTTAAATATTTGATTTTTTAAATATTATTTAGCTATTAAGATTAATTTTTATGGAATTTATATTTGAGTATAAATGAATACACAAATAACTGAATTCATCATTTATAAATCTATAGATAGTTGTGCTGATAGTATCTACAAAGCTCAAACATGTATGATGATCAAAACAAATACAATGGGAAACTGGCTAATAATGGCTTTTACATTTTTAAATTTCAATTTTAATTTTTAAGTTTCATTAGAAATACTAGACATTACGTAAGGTAAAAAAGATGTTGATCTGCATCTGCTACAGAAAAGCAAACGGTGTAGCAACAGCTTCTACGTTTTTCCTGTATAGCCGGGTGGTCAGAGGGAATCTAGTGTTAAGACACTCTACACTCAGAGAAAGATAATGAAAATAATTCATTCACTTGAGTCCACAATCGTCATATTATACAGCCAGACGCTATGCCGCTATACCACGACGTCAGGATCTACTTAAAAAAATCATTTCTGTCCAATTGTGGATATTGTGGAAATAAAACATTTAGGTAGGTAATTTATAAAAACAAAAATTAAATCAGCTTCAAGCTGTATCCCGCACACAGCAGGGTAGGCAGAGGGAACATAGTGTTAAGACACTCCGTTCCCCACTTTCTGCCGAATTCTGAAGGCATTGCGTGTTAATTGGCAGATCTCAACGCCGCGTTTAACCTCGACACCAAAACGAAGAAATAGAAATATAAATTTATGTAAATATTTCATCTCCTCGAGTGGGAATTGAACCCACAATCAGTCGGTTTTACAGTTACACTTCGTGCCGCTGCGCCATGACTGGCTTGGTAATTTATAAACATTATATAATAAAATAAACCATTAAAAAGCTCGCTGAATTTTTTTTAGTGTACCTTTAAACCATAGTCGCGTGGTCACTCTACCCATATATCTTGACGTATGGACCACAGTGGAACAAGTTTACTACATCATCCTAATTTATCTATCGACACGTGTAATAAAATTGTAACGAAGTACAAGATATTACATTTGAAAAAGTTGTTGATGTTTTAAACGTTATATAAATGTTGTTTAGTTTGCACGCAATCCAACGTCGATAATGAATTTAAATTTGAATTAATGATTTAATGTGTGTGCTTAAGGTTTGGGCATAAAATTAAATAAACTATTTTTTGTTCACACTGTGTCCCGTACACATCAGGGTAGGCAGAGGGAACCTAGTGTTAAGACACTCCGTTCCCCACTTTCTACCGAATTCTGGAGGCATTGCCTGTTGAGTGGCAGAACTCAACGCCGCGCTTTTCCCTCGACACCGGAGCGAAGAAATGACAATATAAATGTAAATAAATATTTCATCTCCTCGAGTGGGGGTCGTATCCACAAACAGTCGATTTACAGGCACGCTTTATACCCCTACGCCACGACTGGCCTTACTACAAATAAACTGTGATATAGTATTTTACCAACGTGTATGTAGAGGCGGTCATGGCGCAGTGGCATAAGTGCGTTACTATAAACTAGGTTCCCTTTGCCTACCTACTTGCCTACGTTATATTATGCGGTATTCTGGATTTTTTTTTTAGTTACACTCTGTATCTCACATAAAGTAAAGTCACATAGCTAGAGAGACACTCCGATAAGGATCCAGCCAGCACAAAAACTCATTTAACATTGATCCACTGCTCTTTGCTTTTTTTTTTACGTTCTTGATGGTTAGTGTAGTGCATCATGACATCCAACTAGCGTTTCCTTATCGGTCCAAGAGGTGTCACTCCAAGGACAGGTATAGCAAGACGCTTCCATCCGACATAGTTCCAAGTTTCCAGCCCAGCACTCAACATTGCCATATTGTCTCAAGCGACGCTCTTAGCGCTTAATCACTACGCCACGGCCCCAAGGCTACCTCGGATATCACATCCACCTCAGCATCTTCATTTCCGTGGCGAAGCTGGGTGTGCCGAAACAGTACTGCTCATCATCTACTGCAGTCTAAAATAAATGGTCAGATAATCCTCTTGTATATCTGGCCCTTGAGCATGAGCGGTATTCTGACAGACCATACTAGTAACATACCAGTCCTGCTATTTTATGAAGTTAGTGTTTATCTGGACTCCAACGTATAATGTGAAAAATAAATCCAAATAGAATTTAATTTAATTTAATATGTCTATACTCCCAATTGAGAGTATTGGCATCTTTTTACTAAAAAATAGGCATTTAATTATAATTTTTTAAATTATGCTATTTATCAATAACCAAAAAGCACATAAATATAACTATTTGTCGTGTTCACTAGTTAATGGAGATAAGACGGTGTAACAGTAATAATTATTAGCATGTTATACAAGTCGTTAGTATGTAAATTTTTTTAATTAAGTATAACATAACTAACTGCAGCCGGCGTGACATACATACTTCTATATTTGTATAGTAATTTAGTTCGTACTTTGCAGAGTGCACAACTTTTACAGAAATGTGGTTTCTCTATTTTGATCATTTTAATTAACATGTTTAATAGTATTTTATCTATGTTTACGACTTTTTAATGGAAATGGAAAAAATATTAATTTTGTTTTTTTGTTTTGAATTTTTTACTTTCATACCATTTTTAGTAACTTTTGCTGTATTTGTCAATCTTAATTCAATATTTTACTTCGTTACATATTATAAGGATGAATAATTGGTTGAATGCGTTTATCTCAGAAACTACTAATTAAAATTGAAAAAAGAAACATGTTTGGACATGAAAAAAGCTATAATATTACTATTTATTTCTTTAGTTGTAACCCACTGTGCTTACGGTAAGGTATTCGTATTAATGCTATCCATTCGACCACGGGGACAAAGCCGCAGGTAAAAACTAGTATGTACGTTATATACCTATACTGAAGTAAACAAAGTAACCCATATTAGAATAAGCCTATATGGAGAAACCTTAACAATTGCAAAAGTAATACCAACGAATGACAAACTAACTATACAGATAACAATACATACAACACATTTATTTATTCGGACCAATCATAAATTAGAGCTATAGGTCCAAGGAATTCTGTAAAAAAAGATAAAAGAAAGGTATTCTTTTTACTAAACTATTGTATAATTTTATTAAGAAAGACCATTTCTAGCCAGCGTTGAGTTCCGCCTTAACACGTAATGCTACCAGAAATCGGTGGAAAATAGGGAACGGAGTCTAGCCTGCTGTGTATGGGATACAGAGTAAAGCTGATTTTGATTTGATTGGATTTTAAGATGATTGTTAAATGACTTAATTGATTTTGATTTTATTTGATTTTAAGATGATTTTTAAATGATTTAACTGATATTGATTTGATATGATTTTTAAATGATTTGACTGATTTTGATTTGATTTTATTTTAATATGATTTTTAAACAGATAAATTGAAGTAGTGATATGGTCTAAGTACTTAGGTGATTCTAAATGTATTATGTGTATTAGTATTACTTAATATGTAGATCTGACATTTATTATAAAAATCTCGAAGTCTAGTTTTATACATGTTTCATCATTTTGAATTGCTGGACAGTGACCAATCGTTTAGGAGATTCTTGAAATATTTTTACTAATAAAATTTTTAATTTTATCATTTTTATTACTAAAACTCTCTATTTGGGCCTTTTCATATATATTTTTTTATTTTAACTATATTTTAGGGTAAAGTATGGAGTTTATTGTGAAAATTTTAGTGGAAATGAAAATAGAAATAAATAGGATAGGAAGTGGTGGCCATGATCGAAGGTATCATCATCATTATTATTTTCACAAATAAATTAATGAAATAGCTAAAATTTAAACCACTACATTATCAGTCACTACATATTTAAAATAACATTTTATTATATCGTCTTTTATATGCAAAAAACGAGAGAAACCGAGTGCAAATTTAGTCGCATTATAAGATGTTATACGGTCGGTATAAAGAACGGCTACTGGCGCCACACTACGCTTGCGCTTTTATCGTCTGACGTGAGCACAGAAAAATGTTTAGAGACTATATTGAAGTAGGCTTTTTTTGCTTTGAAGAAAATATGATTTTTAATATTATATTCAAAGAGGTGGTATTACAATTTTCTTTGTCGTTTCTTCAAAATGTATTAGTGAATGTATATTTTTGTACGTAAATAAATATGTATATATTGTATGTAATAAAATATATAAAGTTTTGAAATATTTTTCAGTGTTTCCTTTCTCAGTGTTTAATGTAAAGAGAAAAAAAAGACACTAATTTTTAAAAAATATTTTTACAAGCTACTCCACTGATATCTATATCAACTAAAGGTTTATCCGATTTATAAAGGCAATATTGTATTTGTATAAAAACAATAGCCTTATTATTGGTTGAATCGTGTAGACAGGATCCACTTGTTTTATTTTGTTGATTCAACACTCGCTAAAAACTACAAAACTAAAACGGACATTCTTTCACCGTTGCCAAAAAAAAATCTTGAACCAAAGGTTAAGATTATAAATTTGTAAGTTATTCTTTGGGATTCGCCACCCAATAAGCATTGTCTCTAATCGATTAAGGTAATATTGCGAAATAAGGAAGATGAACAGAATTAAAAAAAAATAAAAATCAGCTTCACGCTGTATCCCGCACACGGCAGGGTAGGCAGAGTGAATCTAATCGTTCCCCACTTTCTGTTCCCCACTTTCTGCCGAATTCTGGAGGCATTGCGTGTTGAGAAGCAGAACTCAACGCCGCACTTTGCCTCAACACCAGAGCGAAGAATATGGAAATATACATTTAAGTAAATATTTCATCTCCTCTAGTGGGGATCGAACCCACAACCAGTCGGTTTTACATCTCTACAGTCGGTCTGTGCTCCTGCGCCACGACCGGCCTCAAACAGAGCATGAACAGAAATTATTTTCAATTATATTTAAAATGTGGATTACTTTGAGGTAAAAATAAAATTGGTCAAATGCGAGTTGGACTCGCTTACCGAAGGTTTCGTACCTATTTCAGAATAGTAAATCAACGAAAAATACAGCAATGATTTTTTTCTCCGAAATACCTGTAAATGTTTACTTTTCGAATACTTTCCTTCATTTGTGTTGTTTTATTTCGTGTCAAATTTCATAATAGTAACTAAACTATAGGTTTTGATTAGACTTTATATAAAATGTAGCAAAAACGACGCATGACAGACGGACTGAAAACTGATTTTGTCAGGGTTCCTTTTTTTTTATTTGACATATGGAACCCTAAAAATCAAAATGAATACTTTATACAGCTTAGATTACTCCTTGAGGCCGGAGGACAAGCATGTGACTGTAAGCTCGACAAGTTGTTGATTCAATTTCCACTTGGGGAAGTGAAATATTTAATATTTTTGTTTATTCCCTCTGGTGTCGAGGCAAAGTGCTGAGTTCCGCTATTCAACACACAATCTGTTCAGAATTCTGTGGGAAGTGGGAAGCCGAATGTCTTAGCACTAGCTCAAATAAAATGTTTTAAAACAAAATTAAATCATGAAATAGTAAAAAAAATATGAGGAGACTGGAGAGTGAAATGGGTACTGAGGTTCCCTTCCCATACATTACCCCTCTATCCATCGAGTGAGTTTCACCTGTAAAAGTAATTGATTATGTGATCTTATTTGGTTATACAGATTCAACGATGATACGACATTTGAACGATAGTAAATTATATCGATAATATTGAATATTAAAAGTTTAATTATCTTTATTTAATTATATTACTAAATAATTGCTTTTAATTTAAAGTGATTAATAAAATTTATTTTTCTTTTATATTGATGAAAAAAATGTCCTATAACTTAAAGTTGCTTTTAACAGTAGCTTATCTTGGAAAAACACTAAACATCATATCAATAGAAAGACAGACATATACAGCACATTTATTACGTTACATAGAGAGGCCAGTAGTGGCGCAAGAGCACAATCGTGTGACTAAAAACGCGACGGTTGGGGGTTCGATTCCTACTCTAGGAAATGAATAAAGGTTTTATTAATATCTTCTGCCACTCAACACGCAATGCGTCTTGAATTTGGTGGTAAATAAGAAGAGGAGTGCCTTAACACTAGGCTCCTTTTACAGTCCTCCTAGGATACAGTTTTTTCTGTAGTATCTTTTATATTCCCAAAAAACGTTCTGTAACTCAACGCTGCCTTTAAAGACAGCTTAGCATCGATATTAATAGAAAAATAAACCTACAAAGGTCAGTCGAGACGCAGGAGCACAAAGTGTGACTGCAAAATCGACCTATTGGTGGGTTCGATCCCCAGTCGATGAGATGAAATATTTATTTACATTTATATTTTCATTTCTTCACTCTTCTTGTTGTTGAATGTGAATGTGAATGTTGAATTCTTCACTCTGTTGTCGAGGCAAAGCGCGATGTTAAGTTCCACTACTCAACACGCAATGCCTCCAGAACTCGGCAGAAAGTGGGGAACGGAGTGTATTAACACTAGCTTCCCTCTACCCTATCCTCTTCCCTACCCTGCTGTGTGCGGGATACAGCGTGAAGCTGACAGACCTGCAGCTGTATATAGCACTTTTATCACGTTTCAAATACATACATACATACATACATATATATAGGATTAATTAGAACTCTTACGTATTCACAATACACTATATATATTGGCACATTACTGATTGCCGTATATCTCTTTCGATTTGTATTTATTGAAACAATGAACGGGCGGCGGTCCAATAACTTTGAACAGGCTGACTGGGAGGCAAGAGGTGTACGATAAGAATTATTATATATAAATATACACTCGAATATAACTTTTAAATTGATAGTATTAAATGTGAAATTCCTATAAAATATTAGAGTTTAAATGTGTTTGGTGGAGACTGTATTTGTCATAGCTAATGACTACGTATATTGAGGTTTATATGATACTTGTTAGACAGTAGCAGTGTAGTATTTAAAGTAGTGATTGTGAGGCGTGCGACTCCATTGATTTTTTTGTTTTATTTATTTATTTTATTTACAATATCATATAAAAAAATAAATCGGCTACACGCTGTATCCTTCACACAGCAGATAAACTAGTGTTAAGACACTTCGTTCCCCACTTTCCGTCAAGTTCTAGAGGCGTTGCGTGTTGAGTGGCGGAAGTCAACGCCGCGCTTTGCCGCGGCCGCAATATAACATAGCAGTAGGAATTGTCAATAATAAATCAGTATGGAAAACAAAATGATATCGAGTAATTTTTTTTTCAGCTTCACGTTGTAGTAAGCAGAAGCAATTATATTATATACAGGTGTAACTCAATCGACGGTTAAACGGTAGTCTATGGGAAGAGAACCTTAGTACCTACCTGTCCATTTGAGACTCACTTATCTCATATTTTTTTACTATTTCATGATTCAAGCACATTATTTAAAATATTTTGTTTAAGCTAGACTTATGAATCTTTTAAGGATTATATTATTTTTATCTTATTTCCAATATTTATAGGCCGATAGTTTTTAATACGAAACGACTATCATTGAGCGATATTGAGGAAAAAAATCACGAAAGCAAACCAAACAGTCGGGCTGTATTTGCCAATTTCGTTCAAGAATCCGATTTCATTCCAAATAATTACAAATTCCCTAACATCAGCTGAACCACCGATAATATCTGGCATGGGGGTGAAATGGACAGGTACTGAGATGCCCTGCCCGTTGACTACCGTTGATCCATCGATCCAGTTACTTTAATGTATAAGTCTTCTTTTTCAGTTTCAGGCTGTATCCCGCACACTGCAGGGTAGGCAGAGGGAACCTAGTGCTAAGACACTCCGTTCCCCACTTTCTGCCGAATTCTGGAGGCATTGCGTGTTGAGTGGCAGAACTCAACGCCGCGCTTGTCCTCGAAACCAGAGCGAAAAAATGGAAATAGAAATTTAAGTAAATATTTTATCGGGATCGAACTCACAACCAGTCGGTTTTACAGTCACACTTTGTACCCCTGCGCCACGACTGGGCTCAATAATGTATAAGTGATATTTAAAATAATCTTTGAGTTAAAAAAAATAAATAAATAAATATACAAAAATTACCATTTTATGATTTTTGTATATTTTATATAAAAAATCGTCTGCTAATTATTTTTAATGTAAGACCAACCATTTGAGTCAGCCAGCAAATCTGAACCCAGATTCATAAAGACATACCTGGACCACTTCCAAGTACCAGCGACGTGATATTGCATGCCATCAATGCGTCGATGCTCTACATTCCAGTGGAGGCACGCTGACCACTCCGGTAGCACCTTGGTATTTGAATATGAAATATTTTCAAATTTTGAAATTATTTTATGTGTTTATTTAGTTCTTTTGAAATGTTAGCAACTGCTAGTGGCGTTAAGTTCTGCCATTCAACACGTAATTCATCAATTTTACTCCCTTGTTTTCGTCCTTTTTCAATCATATATTTTTTTTTATTTTCACGTTGTATCCCTCGTATAGTAACGTAAATAGAGAAAAGCAATATTAAGACACCCTGTTCCTCGCTCTCCACTGCATTTTCGAGATATTGAGTGTTGTGTGACGGAACGCAACGCCGTGCTCTTGGTAATAGAGCAAGTAAATGAAAATATTAGATATTTCAGTAGAAATCGCAACCACATCCATCGCGATAACAATCACACGCTACACCACTGCGCTACAACGGTTTCCCATGCATATTTCATCGGCCATTTTTAAACTATTTCCATAATAAGGGAACCTCTATGATCCAACACTTAACCCTACCGCGACAACCCTTCATGTATAATTCTCGGCCCCCACGGGCGTTAATGTCACGCCTTCGCTACCTATTTAGAACAACAGTGCTTACATTCATTAACATAAGAAAATGCAAAAACAAACTTTATGTTAAACAGCACAAAGTTCAAATTTCAATAAAAAAAAACATGGAAGTACAGCAGAGCAATATTGCACACGATTTTAAAGAATATAAATCTTCAGGTGCAGTTTTATATTCGATGCCATTTTGAACTCTATATCCTTGTGATAGAGTCCTAGATGTATCGGTGTTAATTGTTAAAAAAAATTGCCTAACCGAAGGTGACAATCATGACGCCATGTTGGTTTAGTGGGGAAGTGGGGGTCGTGGGGTGTCTCGTAAGAGGCTTATACCAGTTTAATTGGCTTCGAACTAAAATTTAATATGGTGGGATCGATACCGCGTGGTTTATTCAAGAAGCCAGGAAAGTTTGGTGTTCTTTCACAGTTTAGTGACTCGGTGTAATTAGTGGTTTAAATATGATTGTACGTTGAGATGTTACTTTCCAGTTAGAGTATAATTCAAATGACAGTTGGCTACTAATTTATATGTATGTTAAGAAATATGATGTCAGTAGTAAAATAGGGTTATTTTATTATTAAATTTTATATATTTATATATAATACATAAATAATTATAATGTCGTTTGTCGTTTCTCTGTTTATCTGTGTGTATGTGCACCCTAATCTAAGAAACGGCCAACCAATTAATATGGAGTTTTCGCTATTGTATTTTGGAAAGACTCCCTAAACGTTTAGTGTTCGTTTCATTTCAATCATAACATAAATAAAAATGTTATATCAATTTAAAGTATTTAAAGTATTTTTCTTATTATTTCTTCTTCTTCTATCCTTATATATTGTCTTTAAAATGATCATTTTATAAGAATTCTAAAATAATTCAGATTAGTAAGTAAATAATAGTGTACATCAAGCGAGCGAAGCCGCGATCAAGCAAGTGAATTAAAATTAAATCAGCTTCACGCTGTATCCCGCACACAGCAGGGTAGGCAGAGGGAACCTAGTGTTAAGACACTCCGTTCTCCACAAGTAAGACATCATTTATCAATATATCACAACAAAAAAAAAAGTATAATTGTAATATATTATGACAAGTTGTCTATAAATTCTAACACGAATATGTGTAAAGTTCTTTAAATGGAAAAATAGCTAAATTTTAATTAATTTTCTAAAATTGCTTTCTTAATTTATGTTATTATGTGCATATTCCTATTATTTTCTATACACAGACATTTTGAACTAAAGTAAAGAAAAGGAATGAACGTTAAAGACATTATACAAGCACATATGACATTTGATTTTATTCGAAATATACCTACTGGTAACTCAACGCCGAGCTTTTGCCTCGACACTAGAGCGAAGAGATGAAAATATTAAATATTTCATTTACTCCACTAGAAATCGAACCCGCAACCAGTCGCGGTTACAGTCACACTTTGTGATCCTGCGCCATGAGAAGCCTACTTTGGAATATTCGTTTTATAACATGAATGTTTCTCATCGTCTCTCATCGCAAAGCGCGGCGTTGAGTTCTGCCGCTCAACACGCAATTCTTCCAGAATTCAGCAGAAAGTGGGGAACGGAGTGTCTTAACACTAGGTTCCCTCTGCCTACCCTGCTGTGTGCGGGATACAGCGTGAAGCTGATTTTTTTTTTAATGTTTCTTATTACCAATCCAATAGAAAGCAGCATTGGCTTTTAAAACATCTGTACTTAAATTGATAACTCATCAAGATTCAATTTTCTATTTCTATTGATAGCTTATGGTTTTGCACAGTTTTTCTCGAGTTTAAGAGATATTTTAATAAGATGTAATAAGTTATTCCTAATTTAAATTGAGTGTTTGTTCATTTTAGGACAATCTAAATAATTTACGAACAAAAAGATCTCAAGGTGAAAATTACCAAACAAAAATACGTAGAAGAAAATGTTTGAAGTAAATGATTTAACTTTTACCTTTTATATATATAAAATCTTATAAATATCTTTGCAAGGTTTGAAGGAGGTCTCGAGTGCTAATTTGTATCTCGAGTCCAGTACTCGTGTACAGTGGGCCTCTACATTAGTTTACCTTCAACCCCCACCCTAGGCCGTAACACCTTAGATGTCCAGCTTAGGTGAGTTACTACTAGTTTACGAAATATCATTTCTTTTATATTTTTGTTTGTATAATAATTAAAGATAAAATAAAGAACTTAAAGAATTTATTTCCTTTTCTTCTTCAAAGAAGAAAAAAGAAACAAATCAAGAAATCTTTCTGTAGCAAAAAATCGTGTAATATTCTTTCTCTTGCTGCTGCCAATATTCTTTTTTTTTCCTTTGAACTTTTTCATAAATAGATCAGCTTTGTACTGTATCCCGCACACAGCAGGGTAGGCAGAGGGAACCTAGTCTTAAGACACTCTGTTCTCCACTTTCGCACACAGCAGGGTAGGCAGAGGGAACCTAGTCTTAAGACACTCTGTTCTCCACTTTTCACAGAATTCTGAGCACATCAATATTTTCTTAGTTTTATTCTATTGTTTTTTTTTATTTTCTACCTAATAACATTTTTTATTACATCTAAGGAAACGGCATAATTCCTAATAATTCCACAAATCCTCGATCCGAGTTCCAATAGTTACTTACCAAGGGGTCAGTGGGGGGAAGCCAGGGGGGTGGGTAATGGAGAGTGCTCCGGACACTTGAGGGGTGACCTGTGACCCGAGCACCGGCTTTTGACAGTCCGCAATGCTGAAGCTACGAATTTATTGGAATTGTATAGTTGCTAGTAGTTGACTCTTTGACTCGCCTTTATAACGTGAATTTTGAATAGCTGATTATTTTCCATGGTTACTTACAAAGGATTTGGTCAGAAATGGTGAAGTATTATACTTAGATCTTTTTTTTATATGCTCCTATATACAAACGTGATATGACATTACGCTGTATCGCTCATGTTGCAGAGAAGCCGGAGAATATAGTGTTAAGACACTCCGCTTCTCACTTTTCTCCATATTCTAGAGCCATTACGTAAGGGAAGGTTAACTAAACAATAATAATATTTAAAACTCTTCTGTGAGGATGGATGTTTGTTTGATATACAAAAATTACTGAACGTATTTAGATAAAACTTTACAGTAATATAGCCTATAAATTAGAATAACCTACGGGCTATGATTTATGTTAAGATTTATTTATAATTCTGCAATTACTATGAAAATAAGTTTTAGCGGGCGAAGCCTCATTTACGTCGCTAGGAGAAAAACATACCTTTAAAGTTTTTTCACTTTGTCTGTATTGATATTATATGGAGCTAACATTGTGCGTAATTACTACGTGACAGTTTATAGTCACCAATGAAATATACTTTAAATAGAAAAAAGAACACAAGGTTCCCTCTGCCTAGTCTGCTGTTGCGGGATACAGCGTGAAGCTGATTTATTAATTTTATAAATAGAGAAGAATTTAATAAAACATATATCGAGCTACGTCGAAGCACGAGTATGTAACTGTAAACGCGACTGGTTTTGGGTACAATATCTACTTGAGGAAATGAATTTATTTAAATGTATATTTTCATTTCTTCGCTTCCGTGTCGAGGTAAAACGCGGCGTTGAGTTCCACCACACATCACTCACTGCCTCCAGAATTTGGGAACAAAGTGTCTTAACTGTTCTGCCTGTGTGTGGGATAAAGCGTGAAGCTGTTTCCCACACACTAAAGCTGTTTTTTGTCGTTGTCACTAAAGTTGAAGCCAGTCGTGGCGCAGTGGCACGAGGTATGACTGTAAAATCGACTGGTTGTGGGTTCGATCCCCACTCGAAGAGATGAAATATTTACTTAAATTTATATTTCCATTTGTTCGCTCTGGTGTCAAGGTTAAGCGCAGCGTTGAGTTCTGCCTCTCAACACGCAATGCCTCCAGAATTCGGCAGAAAGTGAGGAACGGAGTGTCTTAACACTAGGTTCCCTCTGCCTACCCTGCTGTGTGCGGGATACAGCGTGAAGCTAAAGCTGTTTTTTTAAATAAATGTCTATATATAAATTATCGATGTTTCATTATTCAAATCCTCATACAAATAATTCACACAAAACCATTTTGACCTGTTTAATTGCAACAGTCAAATGGTACAAGCGGGTCAATTGACTTCGTTTCCTATTTAGCGGACCACCCACAGTGTGCGATCATAACTAACTATAGAAATGGCTGTATAGAGTACGTGTAATGCGAATATTGAAGAATTGATATATGGAGTTATCCAAAAGGTTTCTGAGATATGATTTGCATGAGAAACACACAAAATAAATGTCGATATTGGAGCTTTAATTGTCAAGAAATGTTGTTGAGGCCATTCGTGGCACGAAGTGTAACTGTAAACGTGACAGGAAGAGGATTCTATTCGACTTGAAAAAGTGAAATGTTTAATATTTTCATTTCCTCGCTCTGGTGTCGAGGAAAAGCGCGGCGTTGAGTTACGCAACTCAACACGCAATGCCTCCAGAATTGTTTTAACACTAGGTTATAGTGTCCTTATGTTAGGTTATACCCTGTTCTATGTGGGATACAGCGTTTCTGTTTAATTACGGCGTTCAGAGTGTATCAGTAGAGCACTTAACTAATGTCACGTAGTTTAGAGAACACATGAAGGAGGTCGTAATAAGCCATAATGTTACACAACAGATGAACGTGATGGAATATTATAAGTATAGATGAATAAAATCAAAATAAAATAAATTAAATCAGCTTCACGCTAGTACCCCCGCACACGGCAGGGTAGGAAGAGGGAACCTAGTGTTAAGACACTCCGTTATACGTGTTGAGTGGCAGAACTCAACGCCGCGCTTTGCCTCGACACCGGAGCGAAGAAATGGAAACATAAATTTAAGTAAATATTTCATCTTCTCGAGTGGGGATCGAACCCACAACCATTCGGTGTTGTGCCCCTGCGCCATGACTGGCCTCATGAATAAAATTGTTTACAGATCCATTTATTTGTCTAGCTAATTTGAATAATCGGAAACTTAACATTTAATTCATCATTATATAACAACTTAAGCAATGCCTTAAGAATTCGGCGAAAATTGGGGTACGGAGTGTCTTAACTCCCTCCTCTCCACTCCTAACTGGATTCCCTCTACCCACCATGTTATATGCGGGACACAGCGTGACGCTACTTTAAACTGATTGATGCTACCTTTAACTTAAATATGAAACTTTTTATGTAATATATAATTTAACTTTCTTTATAAATTTTAAAATTATCATTTTCCCGATACAAAAGATTATTAGAAAGTGGAAAAGAAATAAGAATGATTTCTAGGCACATTTTTTATCTATAGGAGGTATCGCTAATTAAAATGTATGCAATATTATATTTAACACTTCTTTATTGTAAAATTTTCGTAAAAAAAACTGACTAAGTGCGAGTCGGACTCTCCCACTGAGGCTTCCGATTTCAAGATTGTAAGTCAACGGGAAGCACAACAAATTATTAAAGTTGACAAACTCAAATTTGCGGATGTATTCACTCATTTTTTATAAAATAAACTACAAATATAAGTTTGTATTTTATTTTAATGAAATATCTAATATTTTCTCTTTTCGTATATTCCTCTTTATTTATATTGTAAGTTAGAATTACGTGCCAAATTCCATAACTGTAGGTCCGCGGGAAGTACCCTGCAGCCCCAGTAATGTAGCAAAACCGATGTATGTATAGATGCTTATATTATTTGACTACGCTGCCTTAGAAGCTTGATTTTTTTTAGTTCTTCAAGGGACTATATATAGAATATTTGGTAATAATTTCAATTTGATACCTCAAGATCCAAAAATGGTCTTGACAGACAGACAGACAGAGAACAAAGATCCTATACGGGTTCCGTTTTTATCTTTTGCGCTATGGAACCCTAAAAATACAATTTCTGTAATTCGGAATTGAACGTGTACCTTCTGGTAGTAGTCTCAGGTATCTATGACCACTGTACAAATAGTCAAGTTATTTAATGATACACCGGATGCGGGTCTAACCTGAGATTTCCTCAAATCTCAGAAGACAAGATTGGAAATGTCAATCACATCCTTCCAAGTTCCCAAAACACAATAAGTTTAACTGACAACCCTACTCAAACAACTGTTGGTTTAACAAAGAATAGTCAAAGCTCGATTATACTATACTATTATTATAATGTAAATTTTATTTTAGTTATATATTTTGTGGGTAGGTATATAAGTAAAATCGCAAAATTGTATATTATGTCAGTCAGTCGTGGCGCAGGGGCACAAAGTGTGACTGTAAAACCGACTGATTGTGGATTCGATCCCCATTACTTAAATTTATATTTCCATTTCTTCGCTCTGGTGTCGAGGCAAAGCGCGGCGTTGAGCACTCAACACGCAATGCCTCCAGAATCCGGCAGAAAGTGGGGAACGGAGTGTCTTACCACTAGGTTCCCTCTGCCTATATCCTGCTGTGTGCGGGATACAGTGCGAAGCATATTATGTAGAAATACGAAGCATTGAGGCCGTCGTGGAGCAGGGGTACAATCGTGCGATTGTAAGCGTGACGTTTGTGGGTTCGATTCCGACTCTGGGGAATAAAATATTTAATATTTAAGTTTCTTCGCTCTGGTATCACGTCAAAAGCTGGCGATGAGTTCCGCAACCCACCAGAACGGGAACGGACTATCGTAACACTAGGCCCACACTAGGTTACCCCTGACTTCCTCACAATGCAGCCAGGCAACAAAAAAAGGTAATAAGTCTACAAATCCATTCCATATATTCAAAATTATTACCAATGAAAACGAAAATGATAAGATTATAGTAGTTTAATAAAAAAAATAAAATAAAAAAAAAAAACAAAAAAATGTAAACGGATCTATGTTAACAGTTGATTTCTTAATCGGGTAATCAACAGGGCGCCCGTGATTTATAAACGAGACCCCCGCGCCGAGTCTGTGTTTCCCAAACTTAGTTTATTTAACTAAAACTTTAAAAATTATTTTTGTTTAGGTAACACTTACTATGTATATAAATATATTTTTTTTTGCTTTTAATTAAGCATTTTAATAATATTATAGTCGTTGACAAAATATGTTTTATTTAAAAAGGAATATTGGAATTATATGTAAACTAAACCTGGATTTTGTTTTATGATGTAGGTTAATTTAGGTTATCAGGATATTTTTGACTTAATATATGTAAATACAACTTAGAAACAATATGTTTTTTTAGTTTTTGTTATGTTTTTCTTTACAAATAGTGTTTAAAAATATATCTTTTAGTGTATTTTTTACACGAATACACAGGTATATATTATGCATATATATTACACAAAAATATATTATACAAAAGGTTTCTTTTGATTCTTCCTCTGCCTAAATATAAAAAAAAATCTATATTTAAATTAATTACTTTTAAAAGAATACGTAGGAGTTTGAAGGGCACAGGTCTAAACAAGATTGGAGTCCGGAGATAGCGGCATTAATTTGAGCGCGGTTTATTTTAAAAGTAAGTTAAGAACAAAGATTCAAAGATCTTTAAGAAATGTGAAACAAATTCATTGGAATCCTTCTATACGAATTTGTCACAAAATATCTACAAAATCTCAAAAAAATACCTTTTAACTTGTAAATTCCACGAAGAGGGAATTCGTTGACAAGGTCATCGTTTTTATTAAGCTGTTCTTGGATCTTATATTTAAGTTTGGCAAATAGTTTAAGGTATTCCTATGAAATTTAACTTTCTGGAAATATTTTATGCCATAATTTCAGTATAGATAAATGTATTCTTATAGGTTATGGCAATATTACAAAAAAAATACAATATGGTGATCGGAATAACGGAAGATCAATCAATAGAAATTTTCTTGCAAAACCCATAATTATACTGCAGATGATTCACAGGAAACCGCATCAAAATCGGTTTTACACAAAACATCTGTCTATGTGAATTGATCAGCACATACTGACTGGCCTAAAGGAGCAACTTTCATCGCTTTCTTTAAACGCTAACCAGATGAGTGGGATGGATATATAGGTTTCTTAGTAAATGACAAGGACGTGAGGACCTGTATTGGCTGAGGTATGAGAAAAAGAGGACAAACGTATTAAGATATGAAGGAATGAGAAAGAGATGGAAAACTCTTGGGTGGCCACCCCCCACGGTTGGCCGATGACCATAAAAATGAGTATAAAATTGAAACATCAATATCATAAGCAATCAACGTGAGGCCAACTCTAATTATACAGGCGAGCATACGTTATAAATTATATGAATATATAGATTACACAAAACTACAAGATTCATCCAAATCTAAAGAATGGTACTTAGATAGGTTCAATTTTTTAATAAGTTTAGTAGATTTAAGATAAGATAAGATTAAGAAGATTTAATTTAAGCAATAGTGAAAGTGAAGAATAAGTTAAAGATATCTAGGATGATATTAAAAAAAATGGAGAATAGAAGTGTTTTAATGGGAACGGAGTGCATTAACACTAGGTTCGCAAGTTCCGTCGGCCTATCTTGTTACGTGAGGCATACAGCGTGAAGTTAAAAAAAAATTACGATTTTAATATAAATGGTTGAAAATTAAGATCTGTTTACCCTAGCCCTAGTAGGTAAATTCCTTATTACTAAATTTAATCAACTAGATGTTATATCAAACGAGTATATCTTGCCAATTCTTCAAAATATCTGTTAAAAAATTGTACTAAAAATCAATACATTTATTCAAAACAAAAAAAAAAGATAATGATATATTACACAGAGGGGTTCGTTACATACTTCAGCTTAAAAATATTTAATGTTGAAAAAACCTTAGAAGTCGATGCTTTTCCATGCTGATTTATATAAAAAAATAGTTGAAGCTGTCCTTATAACGTCCACAGTTCGATTTTTTATCACAATTCTTATAGACGTTAGATGACGCCCGTTTTTCTACTATCACGTTTATATCCACATGAAATTAGCTTAAGCTGGGTGTATACTGTAACAAAAATATCAATATAAAAAAAGCTTCACGCTGTATCCCGCACATAGTAGGGTAGTCTAAGGGAACCTAATATTAAGACACTCCGTTCCCCCGTTCGTATTTTCGAGGTACTGCGTGTTGAGTGGCGGAAATGAACGCCGCGCTTTGCCGCTTTTGCTTTATTACCAAAGCGAAGAACTGAAAATGGGAATATATTATAATTTATTTACTCGAGTCGAAATCAAACCAACAAGCGTGGCGTTTACAGTGACACGCTTGTGGCACTGCGGCACAACGGTCTAATTTCCTCATAATTTTTTTTAAAAAATCTATAATACTTCTTAATTTTTTTTTTTTTTATTTTATATTAAAATATCACTCATTGCAGAACTTGGTCATAAATAAAATTCCTTATATTCCATTTACGTAGTACGTACCTACATTTATACAAAGTTGTCTATTGGCTGACGAAATCCAAACGCCATACATTTAAGTATACATCGAAAACAAAATATGTTTATTTTAGTATTAGTAGTAGTAAAATGGTACAATAATCACGATTAGTATGACTATTCTTAACTTCACCAACATATTCAGGTGGAACCTACTTAGTTAAAGTTAGTCAAAACACTGCATTTCACATTTTTCGCCGAATTCTGGAGGCTTTGCGTATTAAATGACGGAACTCAACGCCGCGCTTTGCCTCGACACCAGAGCTTATTAATTATTATATTTTTTATTTCCTCGAGTTTGGATCGAACCCACAACCGTCGCGTTACAGTCACCCCCTTGCGCCCATGCACCACAATGGCCTCAGCCAGCCTCCATACTTTTTTAAATAAATTCTGGAGCGACCCTCAGAAGTGCACCCTCATCCTTAAACCAGTTGAACAAGTAGATTCGTAGCAAAAACGATATTTACCACATAAATCAGTACCTCAACGCCCGCACAATTATCTGCTGGAGATCACCAAGGAGATATGCCTCTTTGATGCTCATTTGGAACAGCTAATGAGACATAAAAGGATGGTGTTTACACTACATATCAAGATTTCTTCTTGATTTACAATACAATACATTACAATACAATACAGATGTTCATAAAAGTTTAATAAAGCAATAAATTTAATTTAATATGTTATATGATGTAAGTTTTTCAGGTAAACTCGAACTTGAAGTCGATGTAGCGCAGTGGCACAAGCGTACAGCTGTAAATGTGACGGTTGTGGGTCCTATTTCCATTAAGAGGAATAAATCATTATTAATGAATATTTTAATTCTTTCGCTTAGGTAAAGCGCGGCGTTAAGTTCGGGCACATAACACGCAATGTCTCAAAAAAAAGGCGGAAAGTCCGGAACGGAGTGTCTCTAGGTTTCTTCAGCCTCCTTTACTATATCATCATCTCAGGGAAAAAACACACAAGATTTTGAATCCACAGCAAAATTTATAACAAACAAACCACACTAATATTTATTTAGAAAACGTATAAAAATTTGACCATAGCGGGACTCGAACCCGCGCCTCCTGGAAACCGACCTTCGACCTGGTCGGTTTCCAGGAGGCGCGGGTTCGAGTCCCGCTACGTTCAAATTTTATACGTTTTCTAAATAAATATTTTCCTTTCCCAAGTGTGGAATAACACTTTAAAAACGTTTAAAAATAAACCACACTAAGATAACTGATTAGATACAGTCGCGTTTACAGCCACGCTATACGCCACAACTGGCCTAACTCTACATAAGCAGAGTCACAAACCACCCCATCCACAATAACCCACCACGCAAAACACAGTTAGTCTATCGCAATCCCATAATTTAAGTACAAGCGATAATTACGAAGTTACCTCGTGGGTGGCTTGCTCGAACATCGGGTACCTAATCATAGGTACCATTGTCGATGACTATCAAATTGCAATCTCGTGACTGCGCTTTCTAGGTAACGTCTCTGTTTGTGGGGCTTGGTATGTGATGTTTACTGTTATTTTGTGTTGCTTCATCTCTGTGCTGATTCTGGTTTTGTGCTTTGATTTTATGTAAATTGTGGCACAGTGGCACGTACGGTGTGTTTACTGTAATTGAGACGGTTTTCAGTTCGATTTTCATGTATGTATAATGTATGGTAATGATATAAGATTAATCTTTTGGATTTTAACGATAATTAGAGTATAAGAATCATATCGGTTAATAGAGTGTTTAATATTTAGCTGAACTTTACTATTACAATATTCTTAAAATTTAAAAAAACAGTTTCACGTTGTATCCCGCACACAGGCAGAAGGAACCTAGTGTTAAGACACTCCGTTCTCCACATTCTGCCGCAGAGCGAAGAAATATATATAAATTTAAATAAATATTTCATTTCCTCGAGTGGGGATCGAACCCACAAGCAGTCGGTTTTATACACTTTGTGACCATGCGCCACGAATGGCCTCAATATTCTTCAAAACGTAGTAGCTTGGATGGTCACAGAAAAATAAAAGTTTAGAAAAGAGCAATAAAACAAATGTTTTATTACAAATTTTATATTTCCATGAATTGCTGAATAAAATTATTAAGGTAATATTTAAAGCATAAAGAAGCTATTAAAATGAAATAAAGTAAAATTCCACTAAATATTTTGCAATTAACATAAAACAAATATATACAAATCTGTTCTTATAATACTATATTGAGGCCAGTCGTGGCGCAGCGGCACTAAGTGCGACTGTAAAATCGACTGGTTGTGGGTTCGATCCCCACTCGAGGAGATGAAATATTTACTTACATTTATATTTTCATTTCTTCGCTCTGCTGTGGAAGCGGGGCGCGGCTTTGAGTTCTGCCACTCAACACGCAATGCCTCCAGAATTCGGTAGAAAGTGGGGAACGGAGTATCTTAACACTAGCTTCCCTCTGCCTATCCTGCTGTGTGCGGGACACAGCGTGAAGCTTATAAAAAAAATAATATACTTATAATAAAATAATTGATATATATACATGGAACATATATGGGAAGGTTATTGGAGCATTTAAAATTGGTATAGAGCCCAAAGCAATGATTTTTAAAGTATTTGTCTGTGTGTCTGAAACAGCTTAATGGCGACTTAAATACAATTAATTATATAAATAAAAATATAATTTAAATCATTTTGTCAAACTTCGCTTAACATTTAGAATTTTTTTGTATCAATCAGTTTAATAATCAAAAAGTTACATCAATATAAAATATTTAGTAAAATGTTGTAAAATAACTATTTAATTGAATTGATTGGTTCCTTTAATTTTTAAGGCCAGTCGTGGCGGCGTGGCTCAAAGTGTGACTGTAAAACCGACTGGTTGTAGGTTCGATCCCACTCTAGGAGATGAAATATTTACTTACATTTATATTTTTATTTCTTCGCTCTGGTGTGGAAGCGGAGCGCGGCGTTGAGTTCTGCCACTCCACACGCAAAGCTTCCGGAATTCGGCAGAGAAAGTGAGAAACGGAGTGTCTTAATACTATGTTCCCTCTGCCTACCCTGCTGCGTGCGGGATACAGCGTGTAGCTGATTTGATTTTTTTTTATTTTTAATGTATAGATAGATTTTGTATTTAAAACAATAATTTTATGAGAACACAATTGATCCAGGTCAGTAAATAAATAAATACATAACTCAAGCGGGCGAAGCCGCATACGAGTCTCTAATAGAACTGTTAGACGCATGCATCGATCGACACTATGAAATAGCGATGTAGTTAAGCAATAATACAGAATATGACTAATGGGTGTGTAATTTGAACGTATAAATCACGAATAGACACGTCGGCGAGAGCTGCCTACGGCGGTGGCTGATCGGGTATTATCACCTATGCGGATGTACAGGGGATGGGGTGGACTGGCTTCGTGTGCTTATATTATTTTAATTAATTTATTATTATTTAATTTTATTTTTTTAAAATTTGAAGCCAGTTGTGGCGCAGCGGCATAAAGTGTGACTGTAAAAGCGACTAGCTGTGGGTTCGATCCTCACTCGAGGAGATGACATATTTACTAAGTTAAGCGCAGCGTTGAGTTCTGCCACTCAACACGCAATGCCTCCAGAATTCGGCAGAAAGTGGGGAACGGAGTGTCTTATCACTAGGATCCCTCTGCCTACCCTGCTGTATGCGGGATACAGCGTGAAGCTGATTTGATTTATTATTTTTTATATTTCAATGAAAACGCAACGGTAGTGTGTTTGATTGCCAGGATCGAGGGAATGATTGTGTTTTATATATTTCCATTTTCACGCTCTGGTAGACAAAACGTGGCGTTGTGTTTTGGTGCTCAACGCCCAATGACTCGAAAATTTCGTAAAAAAAAGCGTGAAGATGCTTTTTTTTAAGACCGCACCGAGATGTGCAATTGGTGTCTGACTGTAAACGAGATGGTTGTAGATTCAATTTACATTCCGAGAAATATATAAAATATTACAACAAAATACTATAATACCACAACAAATGTAACGTGTTTTTCGTACATTAAATTCTATTCTTCGATAGATCTATTCATAGGAATTTGACAATTTACTATAAAAAAAAATTAAAACATACTTAAGCATCCATCCCAATATTACAATAAAAAAATAACAACCAAACTAAACCAGCAACTCCATCCCATTCTCTGTTACCTAAACAAACCCACGCTCGTGACTCCAATTCCATCTCATTATCGAGTTTGGTCGGTTAAAAAGTATAAATAATGTAGGAATTGTGGCAAATTGACGTATAATCATAGCGTTATGTGATTAGTTGTAAATATAGATATTATAGGCGCGCGGTGGGTGGCGGCGGGCACACGGCGTAATGGCTCTAACGACTCGTTCGATGTTGTTAGAGATATTGGCAAGGAAAGTGAAATGTATTTTAATATGTGGGACACTAATTGTGGGTTCGATTTCCACTTGAGGCAATGAAATGTTTAGTATTTTCACTTGAAGTGAAGCGCGGCGTTGAGTTCCGTTTCGCAACACGCAATGTCGCAGGACTTGGTGGTAAGTGGGGAACGGAAGTGTCTTTGTCCTAGGATTTCAGGATCCCTCTGCCTACCTTGCTATGTGCGAAATACAGTGTGAAGCTAAAAGAAATTAAATGGGTTGATTGGAAATGTTTACATGTAAAATTATTATTTTAATACTGAGGCGGTCTTGGCGCAGGATTTTACTATAAAACGACGGTTGCAGGTTCGATTCTCACTCGGGAAAGTAAAATATTTTCAATTCGTCGTTTTTTAATCTTGTTAAGCAATAAAATACCAGGCCAAAATTATCATATTGGTCGGTCTCATATTATATAAATGACCAAGATCGAAAATATTTTGTGCAATAATAAAATTTATTACAATAATCAGATTTACTGATGATTAAGAAAAGCCGCTTAACAAGATGCTTAATTTTGAAGTACAGCATAAGCTGTTGTTGTCATATCACAAAGTGGGGATAAGAACACTGTTGGTTTTCACGCACCGTGACCTGACCATTAGGCACCATTGTACTGAAAGAAAAAAAATAACATTAAACTTTTTTTTATTTTAAATATTATAAAAAAAAACTATTATATCCTATTCTATTAAATTATTAAATTAATATTAACTGAGGCCAGTCGTGGCGCAGGGGTACAAAGTGTGACTGTACAACCACTGTATCCCGTACACAGGGGGAAACCTAGTGTTAAAACACTCCGTTCCCTACTTTCCACGGAGTTCCGGAGGCATAGCGTGTTGAGTGGCGGAACCCAACGCCGCGCTTTGCCTCGACACCAGATCAAAGAAATTAAAAAAAAAATGTAAATAAATATATTATTTCTTCAAGTGGTCGAATGGTGGATCGAACTCGCAACCAGTCGATTTTACAGTCATACTTTAAAAATACACCTCTTTACAAATATGTGAATATATCTAAATACAATCATTTACAAAGAGACAGAAAGATGTACAAATGTATCTCTATATAAATTGAAGTTATATAATTTTTATAGTAAGCGGTTATCAGCTTAAATTAATAATTTAAATAAAACAATAATCAGCTTCACGTCGTATCCCGCATACAGCAGAGTAGCCGACCAACCAAGACACTCCGTTCCTATCTTTCCGCTGCATTTTTCGGGGCATTGCGTATTGAGTTGCGGAACTCAACCTCGGGCTTCTGCGTTAGTGGCGAGCAAAGAAATGAAAATATTATGAAATGATAATTCATTCCCTTGAGTGGGGATCGAACCCACAACCGTCGCGTTACAGTCATACCCTTGCGCCACGACGACGATCCAAAAAAATAATTAAATGATTAACATAAAAAATTACGTTAATCATTTAAACATTTTTTTTAATATTAAACACATTTTGTAAATTTTAATTAAAATAAACAAAATAACTAAAACCAAAACAAAATTTTCATTCTATCCATACAACAATCACCGCCTATTTTCACTTACATTAGTTTAGCCAAGGAGTATAAATGAAATATGTGGACGATCGCGTGACATCTCCATCTCTTTGACGGGGAACCTCCATTTAGGTGATTGGATTTTTTCGTACTTCTTAGTAGTATTGGATGCACGCTCGGCTTGCATGTATTGGGACTTGGGAGGGAAGTTGCAGTCCTTCTGATGTTAAAATTGTATAGAATAGAATATATTGTATGTGTCATCCATTTGAAGTTACTTTTAGTGGATTTTTAATTTAGTTTCACGCTGTATCCAGTACGATAGGGTTGCGCACAAAGCAATGTGGGCATAGGGAACCTAGTGTTAAGACATGCCGTTCCCCATTTTTCACCGAATTCTGGAGGCATTGTGCGTTGAGTGGTCGAACTCAATGCTGCACTTTACCACGGCACTCGAGCGAAGAAATGGAAATATTAAATTTAAATAAGATATTAAAATTTTTCCATTCCGCTTGTGGGAATTTAACCCTCAACGTGTCGCGCTTACAGCCACTCTTTGTGCCAATGCGCAAGGACTGGCCTCAATAATGTGTCATACACAACCCTTAGTTATTTCAATAAGACCACCTGAAGAAAAAGGTAAAATTTAGTAAAAATGTAATTATAACATCCAATATTTGTTAAGTAGTTAAGAAGCATAAATATTTCCAGCAATATAGTTTCTAATAAATAAATAAAATAAATGAATCAGCCATAGACTATATGCACAAAGCGGGGTTAGACAGAGGGAACCTAATGTTAAGATACTCCATTCCTCTCTTTCCACCGAATTTATCGCATTGCGTGTTGAGTGGTGGAACTCATCGCCGGACCATTTTTCCTTGGTGCCAGAATTATATCATTGAATAAATTAAAATGGTATGTATCGAACCACCACCGTCGCGTTGCAGTCACACTCTTGTACTCCTGCGCCACGAATGCCTCAAATGGATATTTCTTTATAATTTTATTTAACACTACCACCCATTCGCGTAACGTTTCCCTTCAAACTGCTCTATTTAAACGAAATTTATATAGCGTCGTCCAAATATTTATTTTTATTTCGCGTAACCAAGATTTTGAGGGCGCCGCGACACGTGCAAAGCGGGTGTCGGAGGGTGGAGACACCAAATGTATTGTGACCCATTTCCACCCCAAGAACTGAAAAAGAGTATTAGAACTTGATAGGTCAACGTATACTAGATGAGAAATAGCAACAAAGGATAGCGTTTAATACGTTTAAATTTATTATACCAGTTTGTTTGTGTGTCAAATTTGATTTCGTATATTATAGAGTGGTATTTTATTATCTGGTGTTCCAATAAACTTTATGATTTTGTTAATGGTATTTAAATTGGGATTATCTCGAGTTTTATGCTTAGCACATCTACTTGTATAAACTTCTATGATGTATTTTAAACTAGTTTATTTTTGGATCCGTTTTCTGTACCTATAGTCAATATTATAATGATATTAAGCGAGGTTAAGCGCGGCGTTGAGTTCTGCCACTCAACACGCAATGCCTCCAAAATTCGGCAGAAAGTGGGGAACGGAATGTCTTAACACTAGGTTCCCTCTGCCTACCCTGCTGTGTGCGGGATACAGCGTGAAGCTAATTTATTTTATTTGTAATAATTGAGAGTTGGTTTGGTTAAATGTTCTAGTCTCAGGAATTAGCTGGCTTCAATTTAAAAAAAATATCTTAGATTGTCGATTTATCAAGGAAGTCTATAACCTCTTTCATAACAAGTTTGTAGTGTCGAAGTAAGTCCTAGTTATTTCTATTTGACCACGGGATCAATAATCAATGTCCCAAGTGGGAACCCACAGCCGTCGTTTTTGTTAGTGCGCCTTGATAAACTCTATCAGTTATAGGCGTTTTAAATATTTTATTTTTTAGGTCACGCAGAGCCGCCAAAAACGCCCAATTCTAAAGGCATTGGGAGTTGAGTGGCGGAACTCAACGACGCTCTTTGCCTCGGCACCGAAGTGAAGAAATGTGTGAAAATTTGAAATATTAAATATTTCGTTTCCTCGAGTGGGAATCTAATCAAACCTGTCGTGTTTACAGTCACACTTTGTGCCCCTGAGCCACGACCGGCCTCTTAAATTTATGCTGTATGAAAAAACTACTATTATCTATATTTTAAGCCCCAATATAATTTCTATAAAATACCAATACGGCCAACGACATACAATATATCAAAATGCTGTTTTATAAATATTTATAAACTATTTCCTTCCTATAAATTCAAAAGATTGAACATATCGACGACAAATGTTAGAATTCAATTTGAATATGGTTCTCAGTAGAATAAATTACAGAGATGTCTCAACTCTAAAAAGTTATTATTATTATTATTTTTTTTTTTTTTATGGAAAAGACAAGGACAAACGAGCGTTCGGGTCACCTGATAGTAAGTGACTACCGCCGCCCACGACCCCGTGCAGCACCAGAGGAGCTACAGGTGCGTTGCCTGCCTGTAAGGTGGGTTGGGCACCGGAGCCCGGCATTACCTGATGCGAAACGCAGTGACATAAAGCCACTACTTCACGCCGGTTTTAAATGCCGGGGGTGGTAATGATCCGGTCGAGTCTGCCCATGCGTGTTGCCATTGCTGGCGACGTGACTCTACCACACGTACTTTAGTCGCCTCTTACGACACCACCAGTACCAGGATGATCCTATTCTAGGCCGGAATCACACGGCCAAAATATATTAATAAATAAATATATGAATTTTAATTAAGTTTAGGAGATATTTGGCTAAATGCAATTTAATGTATCGAATTTTGAATGGTGATCATCAGTAAAACTACTTAATGCTACGAAGCTCTTTGCTAAAAATACTGGACTCCGACTTCCGCAGAAATTTGATGATAAAAAAACGGGCTAAGTGTGAATAAGTATATATTATAAAATTTCTTTTTTCAGATTTTTTTTTTAAAAATTGTATTGTAATTTCTCTATTTGTACCAAATTTTATAATTGTAAGTCTTCGAGAAGTACCCTTCGAGAAGTATAGACTTTGATTACGCAGCGATTTTCTTACAGATGCAGAAAAATCGATGCATCTTTTGATTGTTTTGACATAGAAGTTTAGTTTTTTCTGCGTTTCAAGGGGCTACAGATTTAAATGTATGATATTAATTTGAGGTATCCTGGATACTCTTACGCTATCTCGAAATAAATTGTCTCGACAGACAGACTACAAAGAGAGGTTCCGTTCCGTTCCGGTCCGTTTTTACTTTTTGAGGTACGGAACCTTAAAAAGGCATCGCGAGGCGAAGGATATATCAATAGGTACCATATTATATACCCGTAAAAGAGAAAGACAAATAAATAAAAAATTGCACCCACTTTTTAGGGTTCCGCACTTTTTAACAAAAAAGGAACCCTTATAAGATCACTTTGTTGTCCGTCTGTCTGGATGTCTGTCTATCAAGAGCCTCTCAAAAACGGTTGCAGATATCGACTTGAAATTCAAACCATATACTCAGATCAGAAAATTCATAGGGTACTTCCAGTCGACCAAGAATTATGAAATTTGGCAGCTAACATCTACAGGTGGTACTTGTTTGGGAAAAAATCTGAAAAGTATACATTTGTGGTTAAATCTAAAAAAATAATTGCCTTTAATTTAAGAAAAAGCACGAGACTCAAATTTTTGTACGGAGTCCTCAGTGGGCGAGCCCAACTCGCACTTGTCCGGTTTTTTCTTCAAAAAAAAACCCAAATGAAATCAAATAAATCAAAACACCGAAATTTATAAGAATTACAAACACAGTCATCCCAAGCCAAATGTAAATACATTGTACAAACAGATATTAAACTTCTTTATTGCGGACCACCCTCCCGTGCAGGCCGGGGGTTGACAAATTATTATTTTTCATAATATCATCACGTTGTCAGTGGCGCGAGACCAAAAACTATTAAGGGGCGAATTTTAGCAGTTTTTTTTTCTCCACTTCTCATCTCCATTGTGGAATCAGTGGGACCGGAAGTAGTAAAGTCATAGTAGAGAAGTGATTTGTAACGCACGCGCCGCGTCCGACGTCACTTCCGCGCGCCGCCATAATGACGCAGATAACGCTAGATCGACCCTCTCATTGTGGTACGGCCAAGCTTTTACTTTTATGCCCTGTTAGCTTGAAACGTTTGTGATTATATTATTTTATATTTATATATAAACACAATCTTATATATGGATATATTCTGTTTTATGTTGTTTTTCTATTTAGTTATTTACTCGATTTATTATGTAATTAAATTAAAAATTAAAACGAACCATTCGATTAAAGTTAGGTCAACTGTTATAAGTTTTACATCCAGTTGACCTACAGTCCTGATATTGATACGGAACCATCGATGGACGCGTCCGACTTACATTTGTCCCATTTTGAAACTTTTTTAAAATGTACATTAATTTACGTAAATGAGATGAAAATTCGAAAAACAAAAAGTATCTAAAAAATTAAAACCAGAAATGATTTTTTTTTAATTTTATAATCCATATAATAAACCTAGTTAAGTAATAAACTAACTATAATTACAACCCAGTTGATTAAAAACGGTTGATTAAAAGCGGCCCAGGTTATGTCTTTATATATTTTTTTTTCTTAAAGGATATAAATATAGGTAAACTTTATCTGTACTCCGTATACGTCGATGAGAGATGAATTTATTCATCAGTGAGTGCAGTATTTATAACTACTAACCACCGATAATGTAACAAATTCAGCGAGATTAGATTATTTCAAAATGTTAATATTTGCTTGTACAATGTCTTTTATGTTTGTTATTTGTGTAAGCGCGGCGTTAAGTTCCGCCACTCAACACGGAATTTGGAACACAATACAAACCTACTAAAATGTTTGTGGCATCACTAATATTAAACATTATCATAGTTAGCTTTCTAGGACTTGAGAATACCAGCAAATAATTCTTAATTAAAAAATACATTTTAAAATGTACATATAATCGTAAATTCAAACTCCAAGAACATTTTTTTAACTATTAACAAATAAAAAAACTGCCTTCTCTTGCAATTCTTGCATATATCGTATAAATAACGTTACAATTTAAACATTATCAATACATTTGCAGTAGCAAAAAGTTAATGTATCGTCATCCGCCACCCACGATCTATTAACAGCGTCCACTTGAAACTTTATGGTAATGTAGCCCATTAAGATGACCTTAATAGTCACATATATAGGCACAAGTGCGTGACTGTAAATGGGACTGGTTGTGGGTTCGATTAACACTCAAAGAAATGAAATATTTATTCAAATTTATATTTTTTGAGACCAGTCGTGGCGCAGCGGCACGAAGTGTGACTGTAGAATCGACTGGTTGTGGGTTCGATCCCCACTCGAGGAGATGAAATATTTACTTTAATTTATATTTCCATTTCTTCGCTCTGGTGTCGAGGTTGAGCGGCTCCAGAATTGGGCAGAAAAGTGGGGAAGAATAGTTCCCTCTGCCTACCCTGCTGTGTGCGAGATACAGCGTGAAGCTGATTTAATTTTTTTTTTTAATTTATATTTTCATTTCTTTGCTCGCTGGTGTCGAAGTAAAGCGTGGCGTTGAGTTCCACCAATGCGAAGAATGCTTCCAGAATTCAGTGTGAAATGCGCTACGGAGTGTCTTAATACTAGGTTCCCTTTGCCTTCCCTACTGTGTGTGGGATATAGCGTGAAGCTGAAGTTGACCTTAAGTTCGTTGACTCCATAATAAAGCTCAATCAGACTCATTACCGCACCGAATGTATCTTTCGTCTTACGTATCCATCAATCCACAACCAATTAAGGGATTTCTAGTTGATTTTCTTTAAATTTATTGATTTTTAGATTGTAATAAAGATATCGCGGTTGGCGTTTTCAATCTACTTGTTATTTATGAATTCGAAATTATTACGAAAAAAAACAGTTAAGTGCGAGTCTGACTTAGCCACCGAGGGTTCCGTACCAATTTCAAGATGGTAGGTCAACGGACACTACATCTCTTTGCGAGCGTATGCACTCATTTTGTATTAAATTAATTACAAATATAAGTTGGTTATCATCTTTTTCTATGAAATAATATCAATTTTCACTTATGTAAATATTTTTATATTTGAGTCCAGTCGTGGCGCAGGGGCACAAAGTGTGACTGTAAAACCTACTTGTTGTGGGTTCGATCCCCAGTCGGAGGAGGAGGAGATGAAATATTTACTTAAATTTATATTTCCATTTTCTTTGCTCTGGTGTAGAGGACAAGCGCGGCGTTGATTTTCGCCACTCAATACGGAATGTCTCCAGAATTCAGCTCCTCCAGAAATCAGATAAGCTGATTACTTAATATTTTCCTTTAATTGTATTGTAAGTTCTGACTCCATGGTCATATTCGTAGGTTAACTTAATTACATTTTATATTATTTTAAAACAAAAAAAGAAATTTGATTACGCGTCGAATTCCGTACAAAATGCAAGAAAAGCGATGCTCACATTTTTTGATTGCGTTGATTTAGAAGCTTGATTTTTTTTTGTGGTTCTATAGACGTGATTATTTAATATTAATTTCGGCTTAAATGGTTAATGAGATAAATGATTTTGACAGACGGACGGACGGACTACAAAGTGGTCCTATAAGAATACTTTTTAGAACACGGTTCCTGTTTCCAAGAGGTCCGGTTCAACCGGCTTCAGTTTCCAAGAGGTCAGGGCTCCAGGTTTAAAGTTTTATGCATTTCTTAAAAAGTATTTTTCTTTCCTAAGTGTGGAATAACACTTCATAATTGGTAAAAATGATTATTTGTAGTGACGGAATCCTAAAAACTGTATTTAATAAAAAAAATAATAAATACAGTTTTAGGTATATACATACGTATTTGCGTATCGAAAATGCTTATGTGGAAATCCGACATTCCATGACAACGACTAACATTTTATACGAAAAGTTAGTTTTCAACATAATATAATTTAATAAAAGTATAAATTTCGAAAAGTAAATTTCTTATTATACTTACAACTATTTGTTTATCCTTATATTTACTGTTGTTTACTTTTCCCTCCCATTTGTCCAAGCCGAATTAGGAACTCCACCACATTTTACCAAATTCCGGAGCCATACTGAGTTGAGTGGCGGAACTCAATGCCACGCTTTGCGTCAACACCAAAGCAAAGCATCGAACCCACTACTTGTCGCATTCACTGTTTTTTCTTACCACGACTGGCCTCTAAAACAAAATCAGTTCATCCACTCAATTGAAGCTAAAGCGCTATAAATTGACAAGTAGGGTTAAACATGCACAATACTAAACCAGTTTAGGGCATGCCTACACGATTGTACATTTAAAAATGTCAAGACAAAAATGGCTTTAGTTAAATTGTAAAGACACGCGTAATCACCAATAATTTTCTTTGCGTATTCGGTAGGTAGCGGGTCCGTGTGAATACTAAAAAGGTGATCGATAAGGGTGTGCCAAAATTTGTGTAAGAATTATCTAAATGTTTCTCGGTATATTTATATAAATTGGCAAGTGACAAGATGATCGTTAAGATTGTTATACATCATGTTCAAAAAACGTAAATTATGTTTAATTTAAATAAGGTAATGACATATTTAATCCGGAGGCCGGTCCTGGCGCAGCGGCAGGAGGTGTGACTGCAAACCGACTGGATGTGGGTTCGATCCCCACTCGAGGAGATGAAATATTTACTTAAATTTATATTTCCATTTTTTCGCTCTGGTGTCGAGGTTAAGCGCGGCGTTGAGTTCTGCCACTCAACACGCAATGCCTCTAGAATTCGGCAGAAAGTGGGGAACGGAGTGTCTTAACATTAGGTTCCCTCTACCTACCCTGCTGTGAGCGGGATACAGCGTGAAGATAAAAAAAATAATAATATTTTGAGTTTCTACCTATGGTAACAATAAAAAATTGCGGCGTTGAGTTCTGCCATTCAAAACGCTATGCCTCCAGAATTCAGTGGAACGTGTTGAACGGTCTTAATGGGAACGGAATGTTTTAACACTAGGTAGAGTAGGCAGATGGAACCTGAGAATCCAGTGTAAGTACACTCCGTCCCCATTTAGACTTTTTCGTTCCCCACATCCCACCAAATTCCTTGCCCACCATCGCATACCTCGTTACCAGAGCAAAGAAATAAAAATATGTATTAATAAATAATCATTCATTCCTCTGAGTGAGAATCGAAACGAACCCACAACCTGTCACGTATACAGTCACACACTTGAACCCTTGCTCGAGGCCTCAAGTGCATATTTAAATTTAAATTATTATTCTTTTCATTTTAAATGGAAACTCCCATATCATCAAAGTGGTACAAAGAGGTATATACGAGTATAAAACTTATCTCAAGATTTTTTTTTAAAGGAAATAGTTGGCAAAAGCATGATCTGAAAGAGGCACAATTAAGTCACTCTAATACGAGGTAGACGAACCCGGGCAAAGGGAAGTCCTTTAAAACGTTTGAAATTCACCTCTTGTAACCTAGATGCGTCGTTAAATTATTATCTGTGAAATATCTAGGTTGAAAATACATAGGTACCTATATACTACTAATATTATAAGTGTGAGAGTTTGTGAGAATGGATGTTTGTTCGATTTTCACGCAAAAACTACTGAACGGATTTAGATGAAAGTTTGTAGTTATATAGTTTACAAATCAGAATGGCACATAGGCTATAATTTATGTGAATATTTTGTATAATTTGGATGATTTATAGTAATAAATCTAAGCGGGCGAAGCCGCACGTGCGTCGCTAGTATCTTATTTATATCAACGATATTTTGTATACTTTTTTACTGTCAATATGAGAAAATTAGCTACTTACTACAATTTAGCCTTCAACTCCACCAGGGGAATTTTTAGTATTTATAAAAATGCATAATTGATATGTTTTCTCGCAAATATTGCAAATTCATGTAAATGTATGTTATTCTACGTAAAAACGCTGGGTAACCAAAACATGATCAATTTTTTTTGACCTTCCAAGTAACTAATTTGTCTATATTCATTTTTTTAGCTTCACGCTGTATCCCGCATATAGCAGGATAGACAGAGGGAACCTGAGGACCTAGTGTTAAGACAGTCCATTCTCCACTTAGATACAGCCTTTTCTCACTCTCCGCCGAATTCTCGGGGCATTGCGTAGCGTAACTTAATGCTGCACTCTCATCTCATCATATTTCAATTCCTCAAGTAGAAATCGAACCCACCACCGTCACGTCTACCTTTGTCTGCCCTACGCCAATAACTAAAATCTAAACCTTCAAATCTTCACAATGTAACATTCACAAAATAATCACATATAAAACTCACAACTACCGCAATTAAAAGTTGCTACAAATTGCAGCGTATACAAAACCACGTCAGGGTTGAACAAACATCGGATACCCCGAACTGTATGTTTGCATTGTTAGCGGTCAGACAAACATCAAAAATGTACGTAACGAGGTAACGAACCGGTAATCCGATTCCGAGTGGTCAGTTTCAAAGTTTCGATCGGCAATCAACTGTGCCAACAGATATGTTTCGTGGGTAAACAGGGGGCAACCCTAGCTGGCGTGGGGCTTGTTTGCGCGTTACTTAAGATGTTTATTAGACGGTCGATGCGGGCTAAATGATTGTGTTTCTATTTGTTATGGATATATCGAAGAGTTTGTTTAGATTTTGCACATATTTTGTGGCCAGTTGTGATGTGGGCACAAGTGTGTGACTGTGAACGGGATAGGTTGTGAGTTCGATTTCTACTTGAGGCAATGGAATATTTAATATTTTAATTTCTTCGGTCTAATTAAGAAGCAAAGCAAAAGTGCGGC
This sequence comes from Heliconius himera, assembly GCA_021202915.1. Classification (NCBI taxonomy): domain Eukaryota; kingdom Metazoa; phylum Arthropoda; class Insecta; order Lepidoptera; family Nymphalidae; genus Heliconius; species Heliconius himera. The sequence goes on from JAJHJA010001099.1 coordinate 90,089, forward strand.
GGCGAGTTCCACCACACAATACACAGTGTCAAAGAGAACAACAGTCTGTCTGTCTATTAAGACAGACAGACTGTTGTTTTCGTTCCCATTAGGGAACGAAATGTTTTACACTAGGTTAACAGGTTCCCTCAGCTTACCACGCTATGTTCGGGATATAGCGTAAATCTCTACACATATAGATAAACATTTTACATGAAACGATACATCATTTTAATTCATTTTTCACGTCACGAAACCACAGACAGCATCACAGGACGATCGCACAAACAAACAATACAATAAACATGAAAAACCAAACAAATCAAATCGAACGACCAAATTTCCAAAAAAAAAAACCGACAAGCACATCCGATCGCAAAATTATATTTAAAATAAAACAAACCACTATTAACTATTCATCGAAGCGGTACACCAAAGAGTCTCACAATAACCCAAAAAAAAAAAAACCAACCACGAGATTGATATATCCGCCTAATTTGCCTATACTTTGGGAGGAGCAATAAAATATGTCATATCATATAGCCCATTGAGCCACCGTGCAACCGAGCCTAAAAACAGCCTTTTGAGACAACGACGTATTTCCGGCTGGGATCCACGGGCAAAATAAAAGGATATTGGACTTAAAAGATCCTTCCAATTAAATATAGAGAAAGGTTTAAGTGATGGGGGCCTGGAGAGGCATAAATCAGTTTAGTGGTTTTTAATTATGGTAATCAGGATGTCCTTTTCTCTCTTTGTCGTCTAATTTGTGTGTGCAATGGACGTTGCGGCAATTGAATACTTCACTTTTTGCTTTTTTGTTTTTTCGTTCGAGTGTTTGAAGACTTTGTGTGTATTGTTGGTTCGTTTGTATTATTGATATGCTTGTTGTTGATGTCGGTTGGTCGTTTAATTTTTCTTTTTTTTTTAAATAAATATAATTTCTCCTCACTCTATTCTTTATGTATCGCTTATCTATGTGGAACTTAACACTGTATCGATCAAAAGAGATTAGGACACAATCATTGAGCAATTTTATATAAGTCAAGCAAATTTAAGAAGAAAATATTTTCTGTAGTACTCATAGCTCCCGCTGTATTATTTTTTAGGGTTCAGTACCTCAAAAGTAACAAGGGACCCCTTAATAGTTCACTTATTCATTTATTTATCTGTATTAGTCCGTCTGTCCAGACCTTATCTCAAGTTTAAGTGGAGGTATCAAGCTAAAATTAATATTAAATATTCAAGTCTACAGTCCCCTAGTGTACAGAATTGTACTTACCGTAGAACTATATTTATGGAATTTGGCAGAAAGAAATAATTTACAATACAAATAAAGTAAAAATAAAAATATTACAAACTTAAATTTGTACTACATTTCATACAAAATGGGCCCGCAAATTTAAGTTTGTCAAGTTTTATAGGCCGAACTTCCCGCTAACCTAATATCCTGAAATTGGTACGGGACCATTACTGGGCTAGTCCTACTCGCACTTGACCGATTTTATTGTACTTAAATAAATATTGCAAAATATATTTTATATTATAGACAACAAATATATTCTCGTAATTTCAATGCCTGTAATATTAACGAAAATTTAAGTTATTACTTTTATTTTATAAACAAAATTAACTCCCTAAACGTCAAATTTCATACATATAATTGTTTCATGGCATATTAAAATCAGCTACTTACGTTATTTGCATGAGATTTCTTTTTTAATTTGCATAATATTAGCTTTGGCTTTAACACATTATTTTATATGCATTTTTGCATCTAACAACTAATCATTTGATTCATTCATTATGAATCTCAAACTTTAGTGTTTAGTTTTAATAATAATTTCAGTTTTGAAAACAATTGAAGATAGGTGATCGTTTGAAATTATTAATAAGAACAGAACTAATTGAAATACCTTATCGAAGACCTGTGTTTATTTTTATTTTTGCCTATTTTTAAAAATCTCGTTACTTAGGGTTCGCTCAACTTACCCTAGCAATGAGGTTAGAATAGATAGAGATAGTCCTTCAAACGTACATTTTATAGCAGAACAATGTTACATTACACCACTATGGCCTCTTTTTAATATTCATAATTAAATAAAAAATATAATGAATTAAAAGAATAATTTAAAAAAAATATTTTTCAATTAATTGTCCATTTATCGAGGAAGGGAGATAAATAGTTTTTATCACAACCCATTGTACATATCAGAGTTAGTGTTCGGGCACTTAGGAGGTATCAGCATTCACAACTCTGAGTCGTTTTATAAAAACTTATTTATATAAATAAAAATTATTATACATAATTTTTATTTTTATTTTCTCGCTTTGGCAACGAGACTAAGCGTGGCGTAGAGTTTCTCCACTCAACACGCATTCTATCAAGAATACGGCGGAAACTGGAGAACGGAAATGACTTAATAGGAACCGAGTGTCTTAACACTACGTTCTCCGGCTCCCTGCCTTTTCGTTCCATTTTTTTCCTCATTCTACCTATCCTGCACAGTGTGTTATACAATGTGAAACATAAAAAACAAAACAATTATATATATATGCCAAGCAAACTATAAAAAAGTTTGAGGACCACTTAATAAAATTAGACGAAAGCTGTAATTATAAGCGAGTTAACGCGAACAAAAATCCATTACCTGATATTACAGCACAATTAGGTGCAATTTGCCTTTGTTTTTCTAGCGATAAATTAGCTGGTTGCATTCTGTGCTCTCGCACGGAACTAATTTCTTTACACTCTATATGGCGTGATAATACTTTGTAGGGTAATAATATATGCTGAAAGGTTAACGTTATTCTTTATTATATTAGTAATTTATTAATATTGTTTTAAATTAATAATTAATTATGTTATTTATGTAGAGGCCAGTCGTGGCGCAGCGGCACGAAGTGTGACTGTAAAACCGACTGGTTGTGGGTTCGATCCCCACTCGAGGAGATGAAATATTTACTTAAATTTATATTTCGATTTCTTCGCTCTGGTGTTGAGGCTAAGCACTGCGTTGAGTTCTGCCACTCAGCACGCTATACCCCCAGAATTCGGCAGAAAGTGGGGAACGGAGTGTCTTAACACTGGGTTCCCTCTGCCTACCTTGCTGTGTGCGGGATACAGCGTGAATCTGATGTTACTTATGTTACTGGATTAAGAGACCGTCGTGGTGCAGGGGCACAAGCGTGTGACAGTAAACGTGACGGTTGTGAGTTCGATTTCCCACTCTGGCAAATTAATTATTATTTAAAAAATGTTTTAACTTCTTCCTTCTGGTAACAAGACAAATACGCGGCGTTGAGTTCCGCCACTTAACACGCAATGCCTCAAATTTATTTTATTTATCATAATAAAAATAAACAACAAGCCATTGTTTGCAAAAAAAAAAGAAAAATACATCACCTAGTCTTGTACAAGACTATTTTAGTTCTACATTGTATTCGAATCCACTCTATTTTATATTGGAATTTGTGAACTAAATGACTACCAGGAATTACATATTTCTCCTTAAACAACCAACGCCGGGTGATGATTATTGCTTCATGAATATTTTATTGTATCTATAATATATTTGTTTTTTTTTTTTGACTTAATTTACGCCATCTAAGGCAATTTTTCTTCGAAACGTGTTAACATGGACTTGTAATTACATTACAGGAATGAGTTATGTTCATATATTTTTTTTTTTGATTCGCTCCAATGACTCCATTGGCTTGGGATAGGAAATTAAATATTAAATTATATATTCTAGTCACTTGCTAATGTAAATGTAAGGTGAAACATAATTAGACAAAAAAAAACAACAATTTTCTTCATAAATATTATTTCCATATAAGGTAAGTATGTAAAGTAACGGTCTCGTGGTGAGTCCATGTTAATATATTAACTTTCATATATAAATTAAATATAACTTAGTTGTATATCAATAAGGAGGACGCTATTTAAATTTTCTATTTTTTTCTTTTAGGGGAGTCCGTCGTGGCGCAGCTGTGCAACCTTTTAATGTAAACGCGACGGTTATGGTTTCGATTTCTACTGTTAGGAATGAAATATTTTTAGTTTGTTGCTCTGGTAGATAATAAGACAAAGCGCAGCGTTCAATTTCGCCACTCAATACGCAATGTCTCGCAAATTAAGCGAAATATGTGGAGTGGAGTGTCTTAGCGCTAGGTTTCCTCTGCCTATCCTATAAAATCTGGCATACTCTATAAATACCAGCATGAAGGTAAAAAATGTTTTAAGTCATTGTAAGCTTTTTATTTCTAGATTCACGTTCTATTCTGCATAAAGCAGGCTAGGCAGAGGGAACCAAATTTTAAGACATTCCTCACTTTCCACCAAATCAAATCACAAGGCACTGCCTGTTGACTAGCAGAACTCAACACGCGATGCCTCGGGAAAGAGCTAGGCAATGAAAATATTAAATATTTCATTTCCTCTAGTGGGAATCGAACTCACAACCATCGCGTTACAATCACACGCTTGTGTCTCTATGTATAATAAAAAATTAACAAAGCACACAGCAGGGTAGGCAGAGGGAACCTAGTGTTAAGACACATCTCCTCGAGTGGGGATCGAACCCACAACCAGTCGGTTTTACAGTCGCACCTCGTGCCACGACTGGCCTCTATGTATAATAATTTATACATAAAAAATTATATGTTTTAAATTAAGAAAATTTCAAATGCCAGTTGTTCCCGATATGTCGGCAGCTTGCCAACGATTGTAGCAAATCATACAAAAAGTTTGTGTCGCGCATTATGCAGTGTTCTGAATGCTTCTCTTGCCAAAAAAAAAAAGTAAGTACCTATATATAAAAATAAAACTAAAATGCTTTCAAAGCCTCTCTTAAATATAACTATAGTCTATTTTAATAAATTATATTACATTAACATTGTAGCAATAATGCAATAATAATATGGGTGGGTTCGAGTCCCACTCGAGGAAATCAAATATTTAATATTGTCATTTTCTCGCTATGCAAACAAGGCGAAGCGCGGCGTTGAGTTCCGTCACTTAACACGCAATGGTTCTAAAATTCGGCTGAAAGTAATTAACGAACGTCCCATTACAACACTGAATGAGGACGGAATGTCTTAACACTAGGTTCCCAGATTCCCTTTGCCTACCCTACTGTGTGCGGGACACACTGGCCTCTATGTATATGAATATCTAATAGAAATTATCTATTTCCAGAAAATACTCTTAGCAATGACTTTATAAACTACTAATGCAAACAAAGAGCATCCCCCGACAATAATTTATAGGAGAGATCACCCTTGGCATCACCGGAAGTCCGCAGACGCCATTTTGCCACGCGGCAGGAAGCGCACGCGCAACGCAACGTCACTTCCGTTTCGGTTGTCACTATGGCGCTTTAGAGATTATTATGTTAGATTCTCTAAATCGCAAGCTTCATTTGGCGTTAAAATTTATTATATTTTGAATTTGTAGCGGCGTTGTGTCGTTTTGCTTTGACATTGTGAGTTGTAATGCTTATTAAAGTAATGGTTTTCGAGTTGATATTGATCGAATATATTATTTGAACGTTCAATATTAATTTTTAATACAACAAAAATATATATTCATATTATTTATACAATTATTAGACTTTATGTCCGTTTTAATACAATAATATAAAGATAACAAAAAAAGAGGAGAAAATATTACACGTGGATATGTGGAGATAATGTAACCCGCATATAGCAGAGTAGACATAGAGAACACGAAAATCTTGTGTAAAAACACTTCTGTTTCACTTTTTCCGACGAATTTTCGAAATATTTCGTATTGAGTGGCAGCACTCAACACCTTTGCCTCGACACGAGAACGATGAAATGGAAATATTAATAATTTAATTTCCTCGACTGGGAATCGAACCCACAACCCACACCACCACTTCACACACCACTTCTAGCCTCGTAACTATTAATCCAATATGTAATAAAATATTCATCGATAGAGAATGCTTCACAGACGCATTAGTATATCATTATTGAGATTGACGTACATCAATCTATGGATAATAATCCATATGCTGGTAATATCGTATTACTTGGTGGTTCTATGTGAAAGTCACTATTAAGTGGTGATTTGGTATAATTTTCTCTTTGTTCTAAATCTCTTGTAGATATAATAAAAAATAATATGTTTGTTATTTAATTTAAGTCTTCCAATTGGTAAATAATAGATTTGTTAAGTATTTTTTGTGAGGTCAGTTGGGAGCATAAGCGTATGGTTGTAAAGGCGATAGGCTGTGGATTCGATTCCCACAATAGGTTATCATTTTAACTATCCTGCTTTGTGCGGGATGCAGCGTGAAGCTAGCATTGGTACTCTATGCATATCAAAGGGTTGCCAAATTATTTTGGCCATGAAACCTTATAAAACGTATATAAAATAGTTTTAAGACACTCTGTTCTCCATTTTTCGAATTCTGACGACATTGCGTGTTGAGTGGTAGAACTCAACGCCGCGCTTTGACTCGATACCAAAAGAAATGAAAATATTAAATATTTCCTTTCCTCGAGTGGGATTCGAACCCACACGCTGCCGATCTCTGTCAACTTGTGCTCCTGCACGACACGCCTTTAATTTATTAACATAACATAATTTATTTCTATATCTACATTGGCGTCCTTATTTTAGATAAGTATCTACTAATTACTCTACTTACACTATATTTGGTATTATCGACAAATAAATTTTCCATTTATATTAATATATAAAGACATAGTCCTTGTATAATTCATTAAAAATATTTTTAGATTGGTATATAAAGAATGTAGATAAAAATATATACGAATACTTTTTCTTTTGTTAAATGTTATCCTTGTAATTTTGTATAACTTTTGTTGTTTATACAAGAAAATACCTGTATGTATGTTATTTAACCTTTTAAACTGATCAACATGATAATATCAGATGACAAAAACAGAAAATAATTGAAACATTGAATAATAATTATAATAAATTAATGAATAATAGTAATTAATAAATATTCAAGTAAATTAACTTTTTTAGTTGTTTGGAGGCTTATATAACAAAATAATACAACCTTTAATAATCAAAATACATCAGCTTCACGTTGTATCCTGCACACAGCAGGGTAGGCAGAGGAAACCTAGTGTTAAGACACTCCGTTCTCCACTCCGCCGAATTCTGGAGGCATTACGTGTTGAGTGGCAGAACTCAACGCCGCGCTTAGCTTCGACACCAGAGCGAAGAAATGGAAATATAAATTTAAGTAAATATTTCATCTCCTCGAGTGGGGATCGAACCCACAACCAGTCGGTTTTATAGTCACACTTCGTGCCGCTGCGCTACGACTGGCCTCTAATATAAACCATTAATTTTAGTAAATGCATTTTTTTAAGATATTCTTATTTTTTAATGTTTAAACGAGATATCGTGTTAGTCTACAATACTGAATAATGAAAGTTATCCCTAGAGACCTGTGAAAATTTAATATCAATAATGCTAGCGTCATAAAACTTGAAATGAAAGCACTTTAGAGAAATTATTCTTGTAGTTTATGTTTGTAAAATATGTATAAACTATAGATTATAATAGAAATTTTTAGTATTTTTTTCAAGTTTCACACATAGCAGATGGAGGGAACCTGGGAACCTAGTGTTCTTCCATTCATTTCGTCGGATTCTGGAGGCGTTGCTTGTTAAGTGGCAGAACTTCGCGGCTCGATTTGCCTCTTTGCTAGAGCGAGAAAAATTAATATAATAACTTACATTTCCTCGAATGGAAATCAAACCCACAACCTATCGCGTTTACATTCGCATGGACATGCGAACCCCTGCTCCACGACTCACGAACTCACAGTAATAGCGTAATGATGGTGACAATTTCTAGTAATTTTTATAAATATATATTTATATATACTACTAAAAATACTCTATACATTTCCATCATTTAGTATATAAATACTAAATGAAAAAACGTGTTAAGAATATATAGATCATATTTATTTATGGACTTTTATACCTATGGTTAACGTAAGCGTGTTAACGGGAACGATGTGTCTTAACCCTACGTTCCCAGGTTCCCTCAGCCCACTTCGCTACAACCGGGATACAGCGTGAACCTACAAATGAAAAAACACACACACACATCATATGGACAAGCACTCACCAGCATTCACCGCCATTTCTACATCTTCAGTACACAAAAGTTTATCACTATATCTACTATCCACAAATTGCGACGCTATAGTTGGCCCTGCCGATATAAATCTTCTATTGAAACAGACATGGACGCCATTCAAAGAAATCTTTTCAACGTGGAAACACAGTGAGACGGGTTTCAGCAAACACTCCTGCAAGTTGAGATCAAAGCGCGATATGATAGACGCGCGGTTTAATTTGGCGCCAACTAAACTGACAGGGCGCCATTTTGTATGATTCTCGGATGTTTTTTTTTTTCAGGCTGTGATCGAAATATATAAATACATACAAATAATTAGTGTTTATTTTAATATATGTATACATTTTATAATTATTATTTTTTGTTTTGTAAAATTTCTGGAAGTAATACTAAAGTCAATATAAGTCAATATAAATTTTTAATTAATTTTAGTACTATTTTATATTACAATATGCTATCGAGTCAAGAAGGTAAACGATAAAATTATAATTTTTATATGTATTTGTATGCTTATGTTTGTGCAAAAAAAGTTGTTCATATGGTAATTAAAGTATTTCTTTGTATATATTTTAAATATATTTTATTACTCATTTATTAGGTCCCAGTTATTGAGGTAAGTCGTGGCGCAGGGTCACAAAGTGTGACTGTAAAATCGACTGGTTGTGGGTTCGATCCCCACTCGAGAAGATTAAATATTTAGTAACTTTTATATTTTCATTTCTTCGCTCTGGTGTCGAGCGTTTTCAGTTATTAATTGATATTTTCTTTATTTATACTGTAATTATATCCACTAACAAGTGTGTTAAGATACTTAGATTTCATTTCTTAGCTCTGGTGTCGAGGCAAAGCGCGGCGTTGAGTTCCGCTACACAACACACAATGCCTCGAGAACTCGGCTGAAAGTGGGGAACGGAGTGTCTTAATACTAGGTTCCCTCTGCCTTGCCTGCTGTGTGCAGAATACAGCGTGAAGTAAAAAGGCAAAATCGACATCTATAGAATAGGTTATTACTGACAAAAAATCCGTGAAAAATAAGCAGCAGTCGTTGAAAATATCAAACAAATGGGAAAACACTCAAAATGCATCAAAACGTTTGAAGCGAAAAATGACATATAGACAAGGTGTCAATGTCAATCATCCATGTAAAAATCTCATGTGTCACGTAAAATATGATTGATTTTAATCGAGTTGCTCGCCTTAATAAAAAGAACAGAACAGATTTTAATCGATTCAAATGGATTTTTTTTAAATATTTTTCAGTAATTAATTGATATTTTCTTTATTTATACGATAAAGTATCGAAAGTGAGAAATCGCAATTGTTTTTATTTCCTTGTTTTTATTCTCTTTTGAACTACTGAGAAGGGTAGTTTTCATTAAAAAAATAGTAATTTAAGCGTTTTTTTAAAACGTTATCGAAAATTACCCTTATTAGTAATTCAAAACAGCAATAAAACTAATTTGCAATTTTTCACTTTCGATACTTTACCAAGGAACCACTGAAATACATGGCAGATAGGCAAAGGAAACCTAGTGTTAAGACACTCCATTCTCCACTTTCTACCTAATAAAATACAATAATTCAAATAATAATAGAAATATAAAAAAAATATATTTTTTCATTTTAAATTCAGCCATATTCCAGCGATATCCAGACATTTAGCTGAATCCATATTTTATTGTTATACGTTCCCCTGCTCCTTTCGAGTTAGTCTTGAGGTGAGGGAGGTAGTGTTAATGAGTTTTGCTTATTCATGGGAGTGGCTCGAGTAGATTGCTACTTGTTACAATAGTGCCAGCTCCATATCTTTTAAATTATTGACAGCGTTTTGTCACTTTTGTTTTGTTGGAGTGAAATGGATGAATTTTCAAGGATATTGTTGAAGGATTTCGTTGAATTTGGTATGGAATTCGAGAAAAAAAATTGTACGCATATTCAAAACCTATCGGGAGTACCAAACCAATCCGGTGTGAAATTTGGCACGAAATGAAAACTTATAATATACATAAAGAAAAACATCCAGAGACTTTCAAAGAAAATCATTACAAACTTATATTTTTAGTTCATTTCATACAAAATTAGTATATAATCCCGCAAACTTAAGTTTGTCAACTTTTATAAGTTTTACTTCCAGTAATCCTGGAATTGATGGAAAAGCCAAGCCAAGAAAAGTGGGAGCTTAGGATGTCAAAAATTTGCTGTAATTATTAAATTTAACCTCTTAGCAGGATCATATCGGTTCGGCGAAAAATGTCCACAGATCATAAGTTAAAAACAGGGTAAAACAGGGTATATAAGAATAAAGAAAGGGTATATAAGTAGAAAGAAGTTTAAGATGACAAAATCCAAATTTCAATAATGGAGGACGTCTCAACATTAATGGTCATTGAATTAACACATACTAGCAAGAAATTGGTAAGACATATTTTTTATCCTGCACCGACACGAATGTGTCGTGTGGGCATTTTTACAAATACATGATATTTTATGACCGTATAAGAATCTGTTAATGTAATGCTGTACAGCTTTAATGGTAGGTAATGCTACTAATTGCGTTTGCAAGAATTTTCACGAGACACATATATATATATATATATATATATATATATGAATGCGTGTGGTAGGCCCTTACTATTTTTTCGACCGTCGACAGTTACCAAAAAGTTTTCGTTTCGTTTTAATTATTATTTATGTCGAGACAAACTTTCGAGTATCGCAAACAAGAAACGTGTATTGGTAGGTTGTATTACTAGGAACCCATTCGCGGCTTCGCCCGCTTAAAGTTAATGCTATATTAAAGCCATATTCAAATCTAGAGAAAAATTGTAGCCTATGTGACATTCAGATGGATAAGCTATGTTATTGTAAAGTTACATCTAAATCTGTTTAGTAGTTTTTTCGTGAAAGTGAAAAAATCGTCTATCCTCACAATTGATTTATAATTAGGATGAAATACCTAAATATTAATTTTATTTGTCTTTTCTAGTGTTCTAATAGTAGGGCTCGGTACATGTATAGGAATTTTACGAACAGCCGTAGGAATGTGTATTTATAATTTGAAACTAATGCCAAATGACAACATGACATATTTTTGATATATTTTCTCACGTGCTTAAACTGCTCGACACCATATAATTAAATTTAAAAAAATGAGGCCAGTCATGGCGCAGGGACACACACGTGCGACTGTAAACGCAGCAAATTATGAGTTCGATTACCATTCGAGGAAATGAAATAATTAATATAAATGATAACCAATCAATACACCATGCTTCTAGCGTTCTTCGAAAACTGTAAAACGGAAGTCAGTCGGAATGGGATCGGAGTCTCAACATTCAGTTTCGGGGTACCTTCTTCGTACCTTGCTATATACAAAATCAGTACTGTCAAAATAGTTTTTATTACAAAACATATAAAGCATATATCATCAGTCAAGTTACAGCCGCAAATCACACCCGCCCATTACTTTCTAAAGATTCTTGGAACGGCCACAGTAGTTTTTGCTTATCAGAACAAGTTTCGAAATGGGAGGAGGGAGGAGTTTGTTTCCCAATAATTATGGCTTCAGCATCGGAAAACTGGATAAATTATGAGCCACCTTGTTTGTGATGCGCAATTGTTGTAAGTACATCTCCCTTACGTAAATCGAAGTTATGGTTTCACTACAAAAAAAAATCTTTATCGTTTATCTTATATTTACATGACGTTTCGATTCTACATTACAATGTATTTTCATTTTTTTTATTTTGTACATGATTTAGATACAAGGCTCCTTTCTTAAAATATAGTTAAAAAAACATTTTAAACAGTTCATGATTATAACGTAAATGGTCATGTAAAACTTTTAATGCAATAATTTGAGGTCAGTCGTAGAGCAGTATAGTAAATAGGAATTATTGTATCTATGAAATGTGATATCAAATATACCTACAGAGAGGTAGCCTTAGTACCTACTTGTCAGGGACACGGCTGAGAACATGTTTTCTTCTTGAACAATGTAATTTTGAAGGTACATACGCAAACGTATACTCGTATAGTATACTATATCTGACAAAATAATATACGTACTATACTATAATATAAGTACTATATCTGATAAAATCCCATAGAAAAAAAAATATGTAAATCGGATCAAAAATCTTAAGGTTATCGGTACATATATATAAAATATTGTGAAATTTGCATCGTCCAAATTAACAAAAATGCTCATAAAATAAAAACTACTGAGTAAACTAAATAACATTTTTAAGAGACCAAATGGCAATAATTATGCATCGAACAAGAAAAGAATCACGTAAATCGGTTCAGAAATATCGATGTTTTTGGTTGTATGTACAACCAAAAACACAGATATTAAAAAAAATATACTAACCAAATCGACCTTCCCGGTTTTGAAGTCGGTTAAGTATAATTGCATTTTATGTTCGATTAAATTTCATATATTCATCAATTATACATGTCCATATAACGTTTTTAATCTCTTATACCATATAAATTAAAACTGTTGAAGTTATTTTGATTGAATGTAACCGTTAATCTAATAAGCGCCTTTAGTAAATAAGTATGGCACAAAAAATAATGAGGCCATTTGTGGCACAATATGGGACTGTAGACGCGACAAGTTGTGGATTCGATTCCCACTCGAAGAAATCACATATTATGTAATTTCATTTCTTCAATCTGGTAACGAGGCCAAGCGCAGCGATGAGTTCCGCCACTCATTGTCCAATTTCTTCAGAATCTTGACACTATATTCCTAGTTTCCCTCTGCCATACAGCGTGATACAGCGGGCTACAGCGTGACTGATACAGAAGCTAAAAAAAAAAACAAAAAATAATTTATGAAAACCTTGACCACTCTATTAAATACTTGTGCGTTCTCAACTTCATTATCTTGGTGGAAACGACATAATTGAGAATTTTAAGCACTGAACAAATAAAAATCCATTTGATGTTGTCTGACCGTTGCAGCTTTGAGTACCTATAGTACTACAAAAGAAATTAAAACAAGTAGTTGCTTATGCTTCTAATTAATGTTTCAAATACTGGAAATGATTTTTAAAAATTAAATTCTTTTATAATTTTATAAAGAGTAGACGATTTTGTTTTAATCAAAGTAACGAAATTGCTGTATCTACGGATTAAAAAAAAATTGTATAATAATATTACAAATGCTTTTAATTAAAATAATTTATATTTAATTTAACAATTTATTAATAAATAGCTTGATATTCGTCGTCGGAAGTAAGAGTTCTAGCACTTTCTTTCGTTCACGTTGTATCCGCACATGGTTCTAGGTAGTCTAATGAACCTGGTTACCTAGTGAAAATATGAAATTATTTATTACTTCGGGTGGGAATCAAACTCATACCTTCCTACCTTCGCGCTTATAGTCGCTCGATTCCTGCACCACGATGGCCTCAATTTTCATCAACATTATTGTTAAATAAATCAGCTTCACGCTGTATCCCGCACACAGCAGGGTAGGCAGAGGGAACCTATAGTTGAGACACTCCCCAATTTCTGCCGAATTCTGGAGGAATTACGTGTTGAGTGGTAGAACTCAACAACGCCGCGCTTAGCCTAGACACCAGATCGAAGAAATGGAAATATAAATTTAAGAAAATATTTCATCACCTTGGGTGGGGATCGAACCCACATCCAGTCGGTTTTACAGTCACACTTCGTGCCGCTGCGCAACGACTGGCCTCTTATCTTATCTGATTATTGTAAAAACATATAGATAATACAAAAATCTTTATATATAGTTTAATAAATAGAACAGTAATCATATGAACCATAATATTTTAACGTGATATTTTATACCTAAAACATTATAAGCTGAATGTTTTCTTGAGGATCGCGTGCATGGGGTAAACATTTTACATATGACGGCAAGAATATTATACATCCATTAAATATACGACTAGCTTTTACATGCGGCTTTACCCTTGTTTGTGAAAATGGGTTACATAGAAACTATTAACGAGATGCACCAGTAGCCTGAGGCCAATCCCTGCTCCTGCGCCACGACTGGCCTCGAGAAATTGAGATATTTTTTTTTTCAATTTATTGCTCTGGTAACAAGGCAGAACGCGGCGTTGAGCTCCCACTCCCACTTAACACGCAATGCCTCTGGGAGTGTCTTGTCAGGAGTGTCTTAACACTAGGCTCCCTATGTTTATCCTGCGACATGCGGGATACAGAGTGAAGCTGTATATGTTTACATGAACATAGCTGTTCAAAGCTTAAACCTAGCCCCCCAAGAAAATAACTCCAAGTACGCCCATACATACAAATAGACTTAATCATTTTCAATAGTTATGGCATATAGTTATCACGCTATTCGATGAAAAACTGAGATTAGAGTGTCTTAACACTACGCTCTGCAACACGCGGGTTACAGCGTGAAGTTGTATGCGTGAAAATATCTCTTCAAATCTGAAATCGAGGCCCCACTCCAGAAAATAGCTGTAAATACGATATCCATACAAATAGACTACATGATAATTTTCAATAGTTATTACATAGGTGTATTGCCAAGTAAATTAATATCGTTTATTGGCCGTAAAGCGCCCCACTAAAGTTTATTACATACAGCTTCTACTGCATTGAGTTAGCTGGTGTGCTTGGCCGCTTGCCCTATGTTTTTAGACTTTTTATAATCTTTTTTTTAGGTTTCCACACGTAGCAGGATAGTAGGGACCCTGGGAACTTAATGTTACCGAGGTTCCCAGGTTCCCTGCTCTGCACAGACACTCCGTTCGCATAAAGACACTACCCTTCTCCATTTTTTGTTGAACTCAACACCGCTTTGCCTTGGTACCGGAGAGAAATTTTAAAAAATATGTTAAATATATCATTCCCCCGAAAGGGAATCGAATACATCTGTTGCGTTTATGGTTGTACTACAAGAACAACTTCTAAACGCGACAGATCCGGCATGGACCATCCGACGGTTCCATGAAATAATAATAAAAAAATATTGCAAAATATTTGTGAAAATCATCTATTATCTATCTCGCTTTAGTTGAAAACAGGCTGAAATTGATATGATTTATCATTACTATACTGACTGTAGAGAAAAAAGTAATAAGCACAAGTCACTTTAACTTTTCACTGATGATTTGAAACCGCATTTAACAAGAATGACCAAAATACATTTGCTTCTAATAAAACAATTAACGTCGTAAATTCAATCTTATTGTAAAGAAAATAAGTATTTCAAAGTTTTTTTACAAATTACTAACGTAATTGCAGATTTAAGTAGAATCAACGTGTAGGTGCTCCCGTTTGCAACCTGTCGCCTGTATTTGCGGTTGCCCTGGTTTTACGAAACCCTATATGTATATAATTAGAGTGAAAAAAATTGTAAAGAAGCTATAAGTTTTGTTCGTGTTGATTTTCAAACCGACCCCGATTTATTGTTGGTCGGCTATGGTTTACAAAATTGGTGGACGAGATGACAAGTGGTAGAGTAAATTGATGTGCTTTATTTCTTTTACCCGACTGCAAAGGAAGGGTTATGTTTTCGCGCGTATCTTGTATGTATGTACGTATGTAATACTATATATTACTTCATATCTCCAGAACCGCTGAAGGGGAAGGCAGAGGGGACTTAATTGGGGTATTGCTAGGTTTGTCTTAGCAGTTCAAGAGTTTTTAGAAAGGTGACGTAAAAAAAAACAAACATGGCAACTGTGCAACCATTGAAATATGTGGAAAAACTCGAATACTACAATATGGGTATCAAATTAAAAGATACGTTACCGTACCGTAGTACTAATAAAAAAATAATAAAAACCCAACTGCATAAAACTAAAGACAAACGCAATATTTCATTGCATATATAATTCTCCCCGCAAAATTTAAATGGGTCCCAACTGTTAATTTTTATCTTATTTTTTAGTTTTATGCAGTTAGGTTTTTAACCAACTTTCAAAAAAAGGAGATTCTTTATTTTTTATATATGTTCAGCGATTATTCGAAGACACCTAAACTGATTTGGATAATTCTTTTTTATTTGAATGGGTATACCTCACGGGTAGTCCGTGGTGATCACGTTAAAATCTGATGATGGAATCCTGGAGAAATCGAGGAAACTCTTAAAATTCATAGGCACACTTACAAAGATTTGAGAATTTTTTGTAAAGACTCGTGAGTTTGCTTTCGGAAATCACAATTTGATGACGTGGAACTGATGATGAAGACCGAAGATGGACTAAGGAGTTGAAGTACTTTTACTGTAATAGTTACAAGGAAGAAGATTGTTAATTTTTTTTGCCAGAAATGAGATTCCTCAATTGTTGCATTTCTTTATAACCAACTTAAAAAAAGAGGATATTATTTTTTTTAATCGACTTTAAAAAAGCAAAAGGTTCTAAATTCACCCGAATATTTTTTATGTCAATATGCCAAATTAAAATTGAATCTACTATGTAATAATACAACCACTACGTACTCGGCCGAGAAGTATCCTTTACAAGTCTTCATCACTTAAAATTATTTTTTAACAAAAAACAAACCTACTTCAAACTATAAACTAAAAAATATAAAATAAATTTAAACATAATGCAATAATATCTACTCTGATTTTGATAAAAAAAAATAAGAAAGATTTAATAATTTTGAAGTCGGTGCCAAGTAAAACAAACAGGCTTAGTAATTCGATATTGTAGTACAGTTGTTGTAGCATTAGCTTGACATTATAATATATTTATATGTTTTTCATAATTATTTTTTCTTCTTGGGATTCAGTCCTAAGAAAATTTATTTTTTATAAAATTTATTTTTTTTATTAATTTATGTTCTTTGAAATCTTTCAGTCTTTTCTATATTCTCTCAGATTCAGCTTCACGCACGCTTTCATTGTATCCTGCACACATCAGGGTAGGCAGAGGGAACCTGATGTTAAGACACTCCGTTCCCCACTTCCTGCCGAATTCTGGAGGCATTGCGTGTTGAATGGCAGAACTCGACGCCGCGCTTTGCCTCGACACCAGAGCGAAGAAATGGAAATATAAGTTTAAGTAAATATTTGATCTCCTCGAGTGGAGATTGAACTCACAACCAGTCGATTTATAGTCACTCTTTGTGCCCCTGCGCCACGACTGGTCTCAAAAAAAATTAAAATAAGGGTATTTTAATTAAAATAAGGATATTTTAATTATTTTTTGAGTATTTTGACCAGGGATCTCCAAAATATCATCGACTTACTCGTATCATTAGCCTAATTGTGACTTGGAAGGAAGTGGTATTCTTTCGTGATCATTGTATCGTCACATTGGGTGGGAACCTTATTTGTTAACGCTACTGGTTTTAAAAAGTATATTTTTTTTTAAGTCGTCAAAATAAGGCATTGATTGATGTCTTTATTGATGGGTATAAAATTTAAAGATTTATTTAAATTGTGGGTGACGATTTAATTTTTTTTATAGATATAGATATATATCGACGGTAATAGTAAAATATTGAAAGTGAAAAATTGTTTTAAACTACTAACAAAGTTAGTTTTTATACTTAATTATATGCACGTTTAAAAATCGCAGATTTTCTTTGAAATTTAAAAAAACAATACTTAAAACTATACATCTTAGTTGTTTAAAAGGACGATAAAAACATTTGCGATATTTCGCTAGGCACCATCGGTATGATATGAAAAATGATGTAACCCCAGTTTTTGTTAGCTTCAAGCTGATGTCACTACGTGCGAAAACTAAACAGAGCAAGCACAGGAACTACTCCGTTCTTATTAAGACATCCCAGTGAGCCACCTTACGCCGAATTCTGGTAGTATTGTGTATTGGGTGGCGCAACTCAACGCTGCACTTTGCGCAGTTGCCAGAGCGAGAAAATTAAAAGATTAATTATGTTATTTGCTCAAGGAGGAATCGAACCCACAACTAGTTGCGTTTATAATGGCACACTACGCACCACGACTACTTCAGTATAGT
Source organism: Heliconius himera (assembly GCA_021202915.1). NCBI lineage: Eukaryota > Metazoa > Arthropoda > Insecta > Lepidoptera > Nymphalidae > Heliconius > Heliconius himera. Next base: position 108,182 of record JAJHJA010001099.1, read on the forward strand.
TAGTATTTTCGCAATACGCACATATTCCTTTCAAAAAAAAATCCAATAAACCTAAAACAACGAAAAGTAAAAGTAATCAATCAACAAATTGTATAAAATTGAATTTTCCATACAAAATTAATCAACAAAATTTGTACGTAAATATGACATCAGCCATATAGATACCAATTCTATGTAAATAACAACAGCGAAATTTTTCCAACGTTGAAGAAACGATGAAGCTGTGTTTATTTTTATTCTTAGCTTCACGCTGTGTGCGGACATTGCAGGGTAGGTAGACGAAATCTAGTGTTAAGACACTCCGCTCCCCATTTTCCGAGTTTTGAAGGCATTGTGTATTCCATAGCGGAACTCAACGCCGCGCTTTGCCTCTACACCAGAGCATAGAAATGAAAATATTAAACAATTCTTTTCTTTCTTAACTATACTTAATAACCTTTACAAAATGTTAAAAGTGTTAAATATTTCATTTACAGGGAATCGAACCCACAACCTACCGCATTTACAGTCACACCCTTGTGCCCCTTCACCACGAGGAACCTGATGAAATTGATTCGGGGCTCTATTAAATAACCTGATTCTCGCAAACTGAATTACGTCTACCGATACACTCGTTAGCGGTCGTTTTATTGGAGGTAAATCCATGGATATTTTTGATTGTTCCAAATAAAGTGAAAGAATAAACAGTGGCCGTATATCGTCGGGTCTCGGTGAAAATTTTGTGTTAGTATTTTTTTTTTAAATATTTTTTTGCTGTAGACACGTTCGGTAGGCAGAGGGATCCTAGTGGTGAGACACTCCGTTTCCATTAAGACCTTTCCGTTGCTCACTTTCCGCCGAATTTTGGAAGCATTGCGTGTTCAGTGGCAGAACTCAACGCCGCGTTTTGCATCAACGCTAGAGAGCAAAATAAAAATAAAAACATTTTTTCGAGTGGAAATCGAATTCTTTTTATATTTATTTATTTTCAATGTTCCACGTTTGAGTGAGTAAACATGATATACCATTACATTACCGTGCACTTCCCTCCTAAACAGGAACCTAAATGTTGTCATTTTATCGTTTTAGGTGCACTAAATTAGTTAAGTCAAGTTATTAGTCATTTTGCCACTCTATCCTCCTTGCTTGACTTGTTATATTAACAGTGAGGTCCTTTCTCCTACTCACAAAGTGTGTGGCTATATACAAAATTTATGTATGTCATTTTTTTAGATTTACACTGTACCCCGCAAAAAAGCAGAGGGAACCCGGGATCTTAACTTAACAGACACTCAGACCAGAGCAAAGAAATGAAAATATGAAACGTTTATTTCCCCCGTGTGGAATTCGAATCCACAACTGTAGCGTTCACAGTCGCAAGCTTGTTTTCCTGCGCCACGACGGCGTCTATTTATATTATATTATAATTTTTAAGCCTCCATAAAAACCTTATCTGAAAAATGAACTCCTTACCTCCTTAGTTTTTATTTGCATTACATATATCTATTGAGTATCGAACAAATGATGAAACAAATCCCGTTAACAATCCTTGGTTTTCTAACATAAGTAAATATTAAAAAGGTATATTTTACTTGATAAGTTTTAAAAAATATATTTATACTGCAGTGTACGAAAAAAGTGGTGAACGGAGTGTTAACAGTAGGTTCCCTCTGCCTATCCTGCAGTGTGCGAGATACAGCGTGAAGCTGCTTTTTTTTTCAGTGTAACATTAACTGAATGTAACTATATGAGATGATTTTGGATTCGGTCCCCATTCGAAGGCACGAAGCAGAGTAGGCAGAGGGAACTTGGGAACATAGTATTCACAAAGACACTCCATTCCCATTAAGACACTTTTGTTCTCCACTTTCCCCCAAATTATGAAGGCGTTGCGTGTTAATTAGCGAAACTCAGCAACGCTTTGCCTCGTTACCAGAGCAAGCAAAATAAAAATATTAAATATTTCATTACCTCAAATGAGAATCGAATCCACGATCTATCGCGTTCACAGCACATCCATGTATTTACATGAAAGTATGAGATAATAGGCAAAGCAAACATTTCGTCCGCCACACAAACACCGTAGCAAACCCAATCAGGGTCGGTCCGCTTGATTGCAACCCCCACCCCCACCACCACGATATGGCACGTGATGCGAAAGTAGGAACTCAGTTGACTCTGTGTTGTTTAAATTTTTAACTGTTTATTTTTTTAATGAACAGTTTTTTTTTATGTTTAAAGACTTTTTTTGGGGAACGGATGTGTTAATGGGAACGGAGTGTCCTTAATATTAGGTTCTCAGGTTCCCTGTGCCTATCTTGTTATGTGTATGATACAGCGTAAAACTAATATTTTTTCTCGTGGACAAACTAAACGCGGTGGTTGTGGGTTCCATTTCAGTTTTATGTATTTAATTTGAGTACACTTATATAAATAAGTAAAAAAAAAACGATTTTCATGATAAGAACTATTGAAAATATGATCAGAAAAATCCTAAGACACTTTATTGAAGTCATTTGCGATATTGATTTAATAAACAGACAAAAATTCAAAACAATCATATTTGTTTATTTAAGAAAATATTACTTAGAATTTAAGTATCTTCACGCTGTATCCCGCACAGAGGAGGGAAAGCAGAGGGAACTTAGTGTTAAGACAGTCCATATCCCATTTACTGCCTTATTCTGGAAGCATTGCGTGTTGATTAGCGGAACGCTGCATTTTACCTCGACGCCAGAGCAAAGAAATGAAAATAAATAATTAAAAAAAATAAAAATATCTAAAATCCAAAATTTCAGCACTTAAATAGTTGAGTAAAATATACTATATATATTTTCTTCCTTTCCAATACAAAATAACTTAAACTAAACTAAAAAAAACAACAATTAAACATGCCAATTTTGAAAGAGTTTCGCTAGCAATGTGGCCAACATACTAAAAAAGGAACAAATAATAAAAGGTCGATCGATCCATTTACAATAAAAAAAATATTCAATTAATACGCCATTACTTATAAAAAAACCGTGCAAAAAGAAAAACAAAAGACACTACCTCATAATGTGACATTTGTTACAGATACAAAAACAATCTATTTATTTTTATTTTAAATGAGGGTAGTTTTTTATAGTAAAATAATAATTATTGTATTCTATTGCAACTGTCGTCGATGACAATGTGAGGGTAATTGCTAATGTTCTTTGTGTCTTGAGAAGGAAGGGAAGTCCTTTTAATTTTGTCCCCTTATTTTTTACGTGGGGTCGTATTTGACCTCGATTATAGACGAACTGTTGTATGATATGTCATATGTAGATAATTATGTATATCGAATGACTTCTGTTCTGTTCTGTTCTTAGTGTAAAGGTGAAGGCGGTGCGGTAAAATATAGATAATGTTATACAATAGGAGAATGCAAGATATAAAGAGAAATATGGTAAATAATGCTTTCACCTAAAAATCAAATCATATCGGTGGGATCTAGTGTTAAGACACTCCGTTTGCCACTTTGCGCCGAATCCTTTCCGGAGCATTGCGTGTTGAGTGGCGGAAGTCAAAATGAAAATAATAATAAATTCATAAGTGAAGAAATCAAAATATTAATATATAATAATTCATTCCCTCGAGTGGAGATCGAATCCACAACCATCGCGTTACAGTCACACCTTTGTGCCCTTGCGCCACGACGGCCTCAAATAAACATCTACCTTCACCTATAAAATAATGTATCAATACTTACAATATAATACATCGAATGACTTAAGACTTGACATTGGATTCCGTTTGTCAGCACGCAGTCGGGAACCTTACGGTAGTTTCATCAGCCTAGGTTTCTATATGCGGAGATAGTTGCAACCAAAAAATAGATAGATAGAAAAACCTAAGATAGATAGATAAAATAGATAGATAGAAAAACCTAAAAAAATCTAAATTATAAAAATTTTGGACGTAATTTAAAGAGGGGGTATCCCTCTTTTAAGAAGAAATAGTTCAAGAATATACAGTATTAGAGTATTAAAAAACGTTTATGACCTTGATACAATAACTATATTGATATACCAAATATCTTTCCATAAAATAACACAAGTACCTACAAAATAATATATATTTTGAATTAGTTATTTCACATACTAGAATTATTATTGAAATCATGTTTAAATTGATCATTCGGCATTGAGTTCCGCCACTCAACACTATACCAACAGAATTCGGCGGAAAATTGGGAACGGAAGTGTCTTAATGGGAACGATCTTAATAGTAGATTTTCAGGTTCCTTTTGCCTACTAAGTGCGGGATACAGCGTAAAAGTAAAGAAAAACATGCTAGAATCCTACAATTAAAAAAAAATATAACCTGCCGAGATTGAACTCACGACCTCTTCAATACTACATGCAACCACATGGCCTCATACATATCTGACCTATATATTATATAGGTTTTAAGAGATAAATTAGAAGATTTAAGCATGTTAGGTTTCAATGTAAAAAGGTCAACGCGTATTTTTTTCTATAAAAGACAGCATTTACTAGGTTTCGTGTGATGCGATTAAAATTACTTTCGGTTTATTGAACACCTTAGAAATGAGAAGTGATATTTTTAGCAGCTGAGTGGAAACGGAAAGGGAAATGCGAGAATATTGTTAATTATATGGAATAAATATATATAATATATATGAGTAGTGGCGCAGTGGTACAAGCGTGTGAATGTAACGTGACGGTTGTGGGTTCAATCTCCACTTAAGAAATGAAATGAATATTTATTTAAATTTATGTTTCCATTTCTTCGCTTTGGTGTCGAGGCAAAGAGTGGCGTTGAGTTCCGCCACTCAACACGCAGTGCCTCCAGAATTCAGCGGAATGTGGGGAACGGCGTGTCTTAACACTAAGTCCCTTGCTGTGTGCGGGATACAGCGTGAAGTCGATAAAAAAATAAAAATTTCAACATATTTTTTTTTTTTTTTTATAGTATAGTCCATAACCAACTCTCATCTTTTCTATCTTTAAACAAAATCCTGTCCCCCTTCCAGTCCGGATTCCGCCCCGGACACAGCACTGTAACTGCTCTAAATAAAGTTAATGATGACATCAGGTTGGGTATTGATAATCAACAAGTTACTATTCTTGCTCTTCTGGATTTTTCTAATGCATTTAACACCGTTGATTTTGATATCCTCTTAGCAGTTCTCAAATCTATTAATGTATCCTCTGAGGCTACTGAATGGTTTTACTCCTACCTACATGAGCGCGAGCAGAGTATTCATATTAACGACAAACGTTCATCTGTGTGTCGTCTTAGTGCTGGTGTTCCCCAGGGCGGAGTACTCTCTCCTCTCCTTTTTTCCATATTTATCAATTCCATTACTAAGCTTCTATCCCTTTCCTTTCACTTATACGCTGATGACTTGCAGATTTACATGACTACGGACGTGAATGACATTGTTAAGGCGATCGACCTAATTAATTTTAATCTGCATACTATTAGTACCTGGAGCAAGTCATTTGGCCTGTCTGTAAATCCTAAAAAGTCACAAGTGTGTATCCTCGGTAATCCTAAACAACTGTCTAAATTAAATTTTCCTTCTCTTCCTCCCATTATCTTTGACAATTGTAAGTTAGAATGTAGCAATACTGTCAAAAATCTAGGTATAAAAGTGGACAGCTCTCTCTCCTGGGCTCCTCATATCTGTGACCTGAGCCGCAAGGTATACTACACCATAGGTAGGCTAAAGAGATGGAAGTATCTTTTACCAACCCAAACCAAAATATCACTGGCACATTCCCTCTTGCTGCCTATATTGGACTATGCTGACACTTGTTACCTGGATTTATCACAACAGTTGCTCAATAAGCTTGAACGTTTGCAAAATCTATTTATTAGGTTCATTTTTGGGCTAAAGAAATTTGATCACATCAGTCAGCATCGCGTTAGGCTGCAGTGGCTTACTGTAAAAGATCGACGGAATCTCCACACTGTCACGCTCCTCTATTCTATCCTTTTCCATCCTGATACTCCTTTTTACCTTAAGGAGCGCTTTTCCTTCCTAGGCTCCAATTCCCGTCTTCCGCTCAGACTTCGCTCGAAAAGTGACAACGTCTTAGAAATACCATTGTGCCGTACCCAATGTTACATTAAGTCGTTTACGGTTGAAGCAGTAAAATTGTGGAATGCGTTACCACGAGAAATTAGGCAATCTACTTCTATAAACATTTTCAAAATAAGAGTGAAAAATTATTATCTTCGGAAAAAAATATAATATTTAATATGTGCTAATATATTTATCCTTTATTTATTTATTTTCTATTTATTTTACTTATATAATCAGTCTATGTATAAGGACTTGTATGTATATGTGTATAATTATTTAATTATTTATTATATATTTATTTACATATGTATATATGTATTTATGTATATACGTATAATTATTTATTTATGTATTATATATGTATTTATGTGTAAACGTATATATTTATTTAGTTGTTTGTTTATTTATTTAGTTATTTCTCGCGTCGCTTTGCACCGCTTTATGCCCTCACTTTTAATTATATCCTTCCGGAATCTGGTTGCCTGGAAGAGATCACTTGTAGTGATAAGGCCGCCTTTGTGCATTTTGTTTTAAGAATATCTCTCTTTTGTATCTTTTCAAGTGTGCAATAAAGACTTTTATTATTATTATTATTATAAAATTTAGTGTGTTAAATCAGCAAAATACATTAGATGCTTAAAAAAAAGAACTTAAAAGTATAATTTTTACACCGTTGTGGACCATCTGGCGCCTAATTGCAACGAAACCACAATTCACATGAACAAACCCAACCGCAACGTTTCCACTAATTATTTCTTATTACACAAAAACACCTCACCCCAAAACACAAAGTTTTTACACAAATTTTGGATCGCGTGCTGTTTTTTTTTTTTTGCATTAATCGATTAGGCCCTTCGATGAATGCGCCTGCGCAGTTTGATTGCCGTTATTTGGACGTTGTAAGAAATATATATTTATGTTGTTTAGTCTATTTTATGATTGCTGAATATGTTTTTTGTTTTTAAGTAAAAATAAATAAATCAGCTACACGCTGTATCCCGCACACAGCAGGGTAGGCAGACGAAACCTAGTGTTAAGACATTCCGTTCCCCACTTTCTGCCGAATTCTGGAGGCATAGCGTGTTCAGTGGCAGAACTCAACGCCGCGCTTTGCCTGGACACCAGAGCGAAGAAATTGAAATATAAATTTAAGTAAATATTTCATTCTCCTCGAGTGGGGATTGAACCCACATCCAGTCGGTTTTACAGTCACTCTTTGTGCCGTTGCGTCACGACTGGCCTCTGATTTATTTTATTTAAAAATATATATTTGTAAGTATTTTATAGTTGTATAATTAATTTCTATTGTGGTTTAGAATGTTATTTGTATATCACGACACAACAAGGAGTGGCGTTGGTTTCTAGTACTAAACATATAATTTCAAGAATTCTAAGAGTTAAAGAAGTGGAAATGATATAATAAATGCAGTCTTATGGATTGTTTTGCGTACCGTAGTTAGAATCATGATATTTAGATCATTATTATAGATTTTTTTTATTATTTTTTTTTAGCTTCACGCTGTACACTGTGTGTGAGCAGGTAGAGGGATCTTGGGAACCTAGTACTAAATTGAATAGCGGAACATAGAACATATATATTTTGAAATAATCAAAAAACCAATCCAACAAATCCAAATCCAAATACAACGAATCCAAATACAAAATTGTCGGCATCCATTTTACATACCCATTACCTACCTTAAACATAAAAAAAAATAAAAAAAAAATATTGACAAACCGTCTCACATGAACACAAACACAAAATAAACAAGACTATAACATCTCAATCGACACAATTCGATGCGGCTCTCTAATATGCAAATATGGGTTCCCCTTAAATAGGGAGGGGAGGGGAGGGGGGAAGTGGGGGGGACGCACAATGGCGGTGCCTTTTGAAGTCACTGTGACACCAGGATAGATTTATGCCCGCCGGAGCATTGTCCTGACTACATCCGTTCTTAATGAGGACAAAAACCGATTGAATGGTTTATTTGTTGAACATTGCTTTATATATGTATGTAATTAAGTATTTCGTAAATATGATAGGGTTTTGATGTGATTGTTTGGTAGTTTCAAAGATGGCGATCTTAGAAACTACCAAACAATCACACACTTGGTTGCGATCTTGAAATTAACCGAGGGGAGAGAAAGCTTTTAATTCAGTTAGCAACTGGATGATTTCTGATTATTTTTGGGTTTTTTTTAGGTTCACTCTGTTTCCCGAATGTAGCGGGATAAGCAGAGGGAATCTAGGAACCTAGTTAAGATATTCCGCTCCCCCATTTTCCGGAATCTGGAGACATAGCCGAGCTGTCCCACGTTATCAGTGCGATAAAATTATAATATTGGAAAAATTATGGCAATCAAATCTATAACCTTAGCGTTTACAGTCGCGAGCTTGTGCCCTTGCGCCACGACTGGCCTTTTTAATTGAAGGTAATAAAAAGCTTTCTCTTCACTAATAATGTCGAATTACCTATAAGTTTTATTAATTAAGAAAAAATACATTAAATATCTTTATTGCAGTTGAAAATTGAAAATAATTTCAAAATCACAAGTGACAAGTTCATAACATCAGCCAAAGCACTTAAAGTAGGTATGGCATTCGGAACCTATCGTCCCCAATGGCAGACATTAAAGATAATGGTCGCAACAGGATGCATTATTCAATTGAAATCATTTTCGGGGGAACCCACTTATGGAATTGCCTGGTCCGGTCCAAATATTTTCAAAATAGGACCCCATATTGTCAAATTGACCGAGTATAAAGGGGAGTGTAAAATGTAAAGCCATTGACTATAGGAGAGAAGTTTTATATTTCGTTTGGGCAATTGTTTACTTAAAAATAATCCATTTTAAATTACATCTCGTTAATATAGTAGAATTGAAATGCAGATAATTATCGTAATATGGTATATGGACTTATATTGCTTTGAAAGTAATCTAAACTATAAATTAAGTAACTAAATATTTTAATATTTGTAGAGTTTGTCTTGTGGTCATTTTGTTATTATTAAAAATCAAAAATTAAATCAGCTTCACGCCGTATCCCGCACACAGCAGGATAGGCAGAGGGAACCTAGTGTTAAGACACTCCGTTCCCCACTTTATGCCGAATTCTGGAGGCATTGCGTGTTGAGTGGCAGAACTCAACGTAAAATAAGTAAATTTAAGTAAATATTTCATCTCCTCGAGTGGGAATCGAACCTACAACCAGTCGGTACACACACGGGTACAGTCACACTTTGTGCCACTGCGCTACGTCTGGCCTCATTATTAGCGTTGGTTATTTAAATTCAAATTTATAATTTTTCCTGATAATGTAAATTCGAACAGTTTAGCATTGTAATTTCTCAATTCATAGCATCACATTCTGATATTTAACCTAAACAAAATGAGCACCCAGTTTTACCATAGAAATCAAAAGAAGACAGAAGGTATTTGTGTGTTTACCATATATAAGTGATATAATACGAATATTAAACAACATTTTCTAATTGACATAAATTTTGCAAAGTAAAAAAAATCTTCTTAAATCATATAAACACAAAAAAATATAATAATAAATCTAAATTATACGAGACGAGATAAAACATGAAGTCACGTTTCTAATTCCTATCACCATATTTCACCTATAGCCGTATCATGACGATCAAACCGAAAAATTAAAAAGTTCATAACAAACTTTAAACTTACGTAACAAAGTTTAAAGTTCCGTAAAAATTGCAAAAGTTTTGACGAAATAAAAAAAAATACTTGACGTAACTCTTATTTCGTTGTGCTAAAGTTCAAATTTCCGTAACTACGACGTTTTTTACGATGCGTCTTTGCGTAATGATATGTCATCGTCACGATTTACCCTCGGGTCATTTTTTATTACACTGTAAGCTTATGTTATAATATTTCCATTTATTAAATGGTCTCCTTGTTACGTACTATTAAATTAAATGTTGTATTTACTTAGAAATTTGAGGGAAAGTGGGGAACGGAGTGTCTTAACACTAGGCTTCCTGCAACATTCGGGTTACAGCGTAAAGTCGAAAAAAAATACTTGGGATCTTTTTTGGTAGAAATTCTTCAATTATTTTAACAAAATAGCTTGTACATGGAGCGACTAAAACTAATAAATATTTTTTTTAAATCTATAGCTGCATAACGCAGTGAAAAAAAAATCTATGATCAAATAAGTGCTATTTCTATAATTATATGTACAAAAAGATAACTATTACATATATTAATTTATTAAAAAAAAAATTAGTAAATTTAATTATTTTTGAAGCCCTCGTGGCATGCGTGCTAAGTGTAACTGTGAAACTTCACGGTTGTGGGTTCTATTTTACTCTCAGAGGAATTAAATAAAGCAAAGCACGGCATTCAGTTCTACCACTTAACACGTAAGGCCTCATAAATTCAGTGGAAAGTAGGGGACGGAAAAGTCTTAATGGGAACAGAGTGTCTTAATGCTGTAGGTTCGTTCTGCCTTTCCTGATCACAGTTCAGAATTAGGATTTTTTCTCGTTCCTGGATTTTTATTCGTACTGTATTACGTGTGAAGCAGTTACGAATAGATACCAATAATGTAAACACCTACTACTACAAAAATACTAGTAAACACTGCCGATCTACCACTTTTATTCACACAAAAATACCACAACCACAAAAATACCACTACCACAAGAAAGGGATATGTCTTGTTCTATTTTACGCAATTATCTATTTTCTATAATAAACTTAAACAAGGTTCAACTTCACCGCCAATGCCTACGACTCGAGTTAGTGAAAGATGTTGTTGCTTTGATAGGTTAGTGTCTGCGTGCGTCATTCTGCGTATCCGGCAGAGGAACCCTAGTGTTAAGACACTCCGTTCCACACTTTGTGCCGCATTCTGGAGCAGAACTCAACGCCGCGCTTAACCTCGATACCAGAGCGAAGAAATGGAAATATAAATTTAAATAAATATTTTATCTCCTCGAGTGGGGATCGAACCCACAACCAGTCGGTTTTGCAGTCACACCTCGTGCCGCTTCGCCACGACCGGCCTCAACACACTTTAATTTTTGCCAAAATCTCTTGTGTAAGGTATTAAGCTTTAACTGAATAAAATAGTGCTTTCTTTTAAAGTGGTGAAGACAAAAACACTCTGTGTAATATATGGGGGCTTATATTATATATTCTTTATTTAATATAAAAATATATATTTATAATATGGAGGCCGTCATGGCCCAGGGACACAAGGGTGTGACTGTAACGCGACGATTATGGGTTCCGTCCCCAGTCGATATATGAAATATATATTTAAATTCATAATTCCATTCCTTCGATCTGGTGTCGAGAGATAGCGCGGCGTTGAGTTCCGCCACTAGACACGCGATGCCTCCAAAATTCGGCGGAAAGAGGAACGGAGCGGCGGAAAGTCTTAATACTAGCTTCCCTCTGCCTATCCTGCTGTCTGCGGGGTACAACGTGAAGCGTGAATATGTAAAATTTTTTTTAACATTTTTAAAAGTGTTAATCCACACCTATAAACCATATGTTCTTATGAAGCTACGTCGAAATTTAATAAATAACATTCTCTCTTTCCAGACGATAATTTTGCCTGGTTCAATTTTTTAAACGTTTTCTAAACAAATAATATGTGAGGTAATGTGTATATTAATTTATTCATATCTTATGTAACTTATAAAATATTCTTAGATATACATGCAGTAATTTTGATGTTTTTTTTTTAATTATTATTATTTCTTAACACTACAGACACTTGGTCCGTACCCTTTTTGAATTTATTATATCTAATTTCCTTATCATATGTATTAATTATATTATTGTTTACATACAATTAATAACTTTAATAAGAAAATGTCATTTTTAACTTTACATTATTTTACAAAATTTTAATTAGATTTAAGATGTTTATGCGAGTGTTCATATATGTATATTTAACAATTTTACACAATATATATTTAATTACATAACTATAAGTACATGCTAAAATTTTATAATCAATATTAAGTATAAAAATAATAATAAAAATGTTGATGTTAAAATTAGGTACTATTAAGTTTTTTTTTTATACCTATAGCTGGTCAAATCTCATGTTGCAATCAAAACCCTTTAAATAATAAGAGATTGAATAAGAAATTCCAAACAAGATAATTAAAATATTATTCTATTAGGTTTATAGAAATTACAAAAGTTTTTTTTTTAATTTTTCATCATGAAATAAATAAAAATAGAAATAGAAATAAAATTTAACATTTGTAATCCGACGGATAGCTCGAACATACGACTCTGGATGTAAACCTGATTAAATTGGGAAAAAAATTAAGTAGATAAACTAGGAATAGAAATGTAATAAATATTTTAGATAAATATCTGCATTTTAAGCTTACAAACAAAATTTTCATAATAAAAAAATTACACCTACAAAAGTAATTAAATATAATTTGAATATTACATTACATCTTAACATTAAGTTAAGATGTAATGTAATATTCAAATGCTATATTATTTGGTAAATATTTTTTCATACATTTGTTTACCCTTTTACATCTTTTTGTATTAATTTACTACATTCGATTAAAATTTCTATGGACCTATATGCAATTAAAAAAAAATAATAAATAAAAAATATATCCAATTACTTGTAATAAGTATCTTAAACCAATTAAAATAGCAATATATAATAAACAAATGATTTATAGTCACATAAACGAATATATTTTTTTTTATCAGCTTCACACGCTGTATCCTTCATACTGTAGGGTAGGCAGAGGGAACCTAGTGTTAAGGCACTCCGTTCTCCACTTTCTGCCGAATTCTGGAGGCATTGCGTGTTGTGTGGCAGAACTTAACGCCGCGCTTTGCCTCCACACTAGAGCGAAGAAATGGAAATATAAATTTAAGTAAATATTTCATCTCTGAGTGGGGATCGAATCCACAACCAGTCGGTTTTACAGTCACACCTTATGCCTCTGCGCCACGACTGGCCTCTAATTAATGAATAATAATTAATTTGTATAAATATATATTTTTTAATGTAATTTTTTATATTAATTTTCTATAAGCGGTCTAAAGTAAAAAATACAGCTGGCAACCCATAAATGAAATTCCGAGAAGGAATGTCAGCGATAATTATAGATTCTGTAAAATGGAAAGGAGTGTATTGTGTAAGTAATGTAATTATTTACACTTTAATTACTATAATAATTAGTTCTTAAATGATTATTATTATTATTTTCACGATAAAATTCGCGGTGTCGGGTTCTACAACCCAAAACGATATGAGAAACATATAATAGAAAAGATAAGTTTCCGTTCTCTGAACGGAGATTTACATTCTGTGAACGGAAATGCTGGATTAGCAAGAAAGTTTCGTTACAAGAAATAGAATTATTTAAAAAGAAATCACTTATCAGGACTAATTAGCATTTATTTTAATCAAATTTTATTGTTATCCAGATGATTTATATGTATGCATCTTGGGATGCGCCATAGGTTGATCTACTTAGAATAAGACAATCTCAAAATATATTCGAATTGAAAATAGTAAAAAAGTATGAACCTTGTTAGTAGTAAATATACTAATATTAACTTCATATAATAGCTTGTATATATATAAAAATTATAGGCAATTAATAAAATATTATTGTGACTGGACGTGAGTCTGAATAAATATATTTGTAAATTCTACTCTCTAACAGATGGCGCTGTAACATCTTTGAGCAAAGTGGCAACATGGTGACATCTCTCTAGGAGCAGCATAAATAATAAGTAACATAAAATAACAAAATATAAAAGACAAAATTAAATATTATTTATTATAATATTTTCATTACTTCGCACTACATAATAAGGCATAACGCTCTATTGAGTTCCGCCACTCAACACGAAGCGGCTTAAAAAAATTACTAACTAAATTGTTTTATTTTTTTAATAAGCTTCACGCTGTATCCCGCACATAGCAGGGTAGACAGAGAGAATCTCGTATTAAAACAAAAATTTAAATACCAACTTTAATCTAAACTCCCCTACTTTTCGCTAAGAAAGAAAGAAGCATTGCGTGTTGAGTGGCGAAACTCAACGCCGCGACACCAGAGCGAAGAAATGAATATATAAGTGTAAATAAATATTTCATTTCCTCGATTGGGGATCGAACCTACAACCAGTCGATTTTACAGCCACACTTTGTTGCCACGACTGGCCTCATGCATAAGTATATTTAATAATTAAGAAATTATATCATATGCCGGCGACAGTTGGAGGCAATGAGCCAAAGATGAGTTATGTGGCGTGCCATTGGATAAGTCCATATCCAGGCTGAGACGTCAAGTGGACGAGCATAGGCTGATGATGATGGTGATGATGATCAATTAAAACCTGACAGTTCATTAAAAATATTTAACTTCAATAAAGAGGCCAGTCGTGGCGCAGCTTCACGAAGTGTGACTGTAAAACCGACTGGTTGTGGGTTCGATCCCCACTCGAGGAGATGAAATATTTACTTAAATTTATATTTCCATTTCTTCGCTCTGAGGTCGAGGCAAAGCGCGGCGTTGAGTTCTGCCATTTAACACGCAACGCCTCCAGAATTCGGCAGAAAGCGGGGAATGGAGTGTCTTACACTAGGTTCCCTCTGCCTACACTGCTGCTGACTTTATTAATTTAAATAAACATCTACTTCTTCATTATATAAGAAATCGTGTTTTATAAACGAAGGTGATGTCGCTTATAAGTACTAGTAAATAGGAAAGGTAGAAACTATTAAACATTCATTTTATTGTTATTGACAAGAATTATTATGCTTAGAAGTATCTATTTGAAATTTATTTGGGATTATGAAGAAGCATATTTAAAAAAGATATTCTATCAAAATAAATAACGTGTCACGACGGCAAAAATATTTGATAAAATTAATAACAATTACATAAAGCAATGCTAGCGCCACATTGTGCTAAAGTTTAAAAATTCTAAATATGTTAACTGCGCAAGCGCTGGTATCGGTTTCAACGTAGTTCTTGTAACTTCAACTAGATGTCGCTTTAGCATTTGTAATGTAGTATTAAGCATAGTTTAGTCTTATTTTTACGTACAGAACTGTCCAGGCACATTTTTATTAAAGAAATTTCATGCATGATATGGATAATTATCTGGAACGCTTCTACAAATATATTCTCGCTTCATATATATTTTTCGTAAGAATTTTTAAAATTGGGTAGGTAATTTATGGTAAAGTTAATCTTCAGGCCTCACTTTAAATTTCTGGTCCTAAACTGAATTTGCTTGTAAATTACTTGTTTTTAATATATTAGAAGCATATTTTAAACTTAAATACGTATGTATTTACAGATTGACATTGACAGGGCTTGGGATTACAATTCAAACCCTTTCTTATCTTATGAGATGACATTTCAAATATTTTCTAGTGGCAATCTGTTTTTTTTAGTTTTATTTAACTCGATCTATAGAGGTTAGCTGTATGTTGATAGAACAGGCTGTCACTTTCCACTTGTCACCAATCACAAGCCACATGCATATGTCATGCTCACTTCATTTTTACTTTCTGTTAGAAAGTTCAAGAAAGTTAAAAAGGCACACAATTCCTACTCACAGCACTTCTCACCAAACTTCCAAGAGAGCCTCACGCTTACAACTCCTCGCACAGGGCCTAATATTATTGAACGAGATGTACTAGAAGAAGTGGCTTCTTTTATTTCTTTTCTTTTGTTCGTCTTGAACACTAATAAAATTTCTACGCACTCAACCAGATAGAGTTAAGATTAGATAACAAATGACCATGGCCAAATCGAAATATCAGTACTTTATATACTTACCTGAGACCGGTCGTGGCGCATCAGCACGAAGTGTGACTGTAAAATCGACTGATTGTAGGTTCGATCCCCACTCGAGGAAGTGAAATATTTATTAACATTTATATTTCCATTTCTTCGCTCTGGTGTCGAGGCAAAGCGCGGCGTTGAGTTCCGCCACTCAGCACGCAATGCCTTCAAAAGTGGGGAACGGAGTGTCTTAACACTAGGTTCCCTCTGCCTACCCTGCTGTGTGCGGGATACAGCGTGAAGCTGACAGACATACTTACCTAATATTTCAAAGAAAACTTCTATAAGACATTTTGAAACCTACTTACTATTCGATAACACGAAAATATAAACGATTACTGATTTCTAAAATCATTCGAGAATTAAATTGCTTCGTATTTTTACGCAACAATATCGCAAGTTAGTAACATGCGTACAATTTTTTTTTAACGTAGTGACTTTGAATTAAATAATGTATAAAGGCCGCCATGGCGACTGCAACTGTGACGACTGTGGGTTCGACTCCCATTTGGGGGAATGAAATATTTCATATTTTCATTTCCTTGTGCTCCAGGCACTGGGTGGAAAGTGTGGAACGAAAGTATCATAATGGAGGGCGGAATATCATAACACTAAATTCCCAGGTTCCCTCTGTCTACCCTGCTATATGCGGGTTACAGCGTGAATCATGAAAATCTATAAAAATATAACAATAACAACGACCTTTTTGTAAGATAATAGGAGACGACCAGTATAGCAATGTATATTTACATAATTAATAATTGAACAAGTGTTATTGGATACAATAGTAAATTTACTATTCATAATAAACCTAGGAAAATCATATTTTCCAGACTTTGAGCTAGACAGTATAGATATTTGTATTTTTTTAATGTTCAGTAAAAACTAAAATATCATCATGGTACAGTTGGAAAGCATGTGTAAGTGCGACGGATATAGATTCGATTCCCATACTAGGAAGCGAGAACTCGAGAATGCAGAAAGAAAAATTTCCTTTCCTCGAGTGGGAATCGAACTCACAATCGTCGCGTTTATAGTCATTCGCTTGTGCCACTGTGCCACAAAGAACTCTATATATTTTGTATAAAAATAAATAAATAAATCAGCTTCACACTATATTCCGCACACAGCAGAGCAGACAGACGGAACCTAGTGTTCTAAGACACTCCATTACCCACTTTCCGACGAATTCTGAAGGCAAAGTGCGCGGAGTGGCGGAACTCAACGCCGCGCTTTGCCTCGATACCAGAGTGAAGAGATGGAAACATGAATTTAAATAAATATTTAATTTCCTCGAGTGGGCATCGAACCCATAACCAGTCGCGTTTACAGTCACATTTTGCGCCCTTGCGCCACGATTTGCGCCTATATTTTATGGTTTTTTAAAATCGTATTAATATATAAGAAAAAAAGTGTTGTTGAAGTAGTTACCTATCATAATACGAAATAAAGTATTCATATAAATAAATTATTTTAATTGAGATTTCACGTTTGTGAAATGTCGTGGCGCAAGGCGCAGGCGTGCGAGACGACGGTTGTGGGTTCTATTCCCACTCAAGAACGAAATATTTAATATTTCCACTCTCGTAACCAGGCAAAGCGCGGCGTTTAGTCCCGTTACTCAACACCCAATGCCTTGTAGGAGTATTGCACATTCATTAATGTTGTTCATAAACAACATTTGTAAGCACACTAAATCAGCGTCCTAAACTTATTCGCTACAAATACAATTGAGAAATTATTTTCTGCTATTGTTTTGTAGAGTATAAATTACCAAATTAAAAATTTAATAAATAAGTTGAATATTACCTAATATTCACTCGTCTCATTAACATCGTCACGCTGCCCTAACCCACAGCCTCAAGAATTCGGCGGAAACTAGGAAACGGAAGCTTAGAAAAAACTTCAACATTAGGTTCCCAGGTTCCCTCTGCCTACCTTTCCCTACTCTTCATGACGCTAAAAAAAAGAATTATTCTTTCTTTTCACATTAGCAGCTCGTCCAAGTACGACAAAGGTTTTTTTAAACATTAGATCAAATAGTCCAAGGGCTCAACAGGTCGTTTTAACCAAGCATTTATGTTATATGACGAGTATGATGTGGATTAAGGAAATTTTGCAAGCAAATTTAAAAAATTTGAGGCCGTGGCGCAGTGGCACAAAGTGTGACTTTAAAACCGACTGGTTGTGGGTTCGACCCCCACTCGAGGAGATGAAATATTTACTTAAACTTTATATTTCCATTTCTTCGCTCTGGTGTCGAGGCAAAGTGCGGCGTTGAGTTCTGCCACTCAACACGCAATGCCTCCAGAATTCGGCAGAAAGTGGGGAACGGAGTGTCTTAGTACTATGTTCCCTCTGCCTACCCTGCTGTGATACAGCGTGAAGCTGATATAAATAAAAAAATAAGTAAATTTATTAATTACTAAGGCTCCGCACGCGGCTTCGCCCGTAATTCCTTATAACTATTATTAAATTATTAATCTTTGCATTAATGTCTTGATATAATAACATTATCGTTGAAAACTTCAGTTTTAGTCATTTCTATAATGCGTATTTAATTATTTTGAAGCAGTAGAAATTGATCGTCTCATACAATACCGTGACACAACTTTGTTAATTATGAGTTGATTTAAATAAAACTAAAATCGGTTAAGCCGTTTTTGAGATTAACGTGTATAGATAAAAAATAAAAAAAACTGTTTTGGGTTCTATTACGTTGACAAATACACATTTTTATAGATTTTCTTATAAGTATATGTATGATGATGAGGTACAGTTTTATTTTATGTATAGACTATTATCGTGGCGTAAGAGCAATAGCGTGGGAAACGCGACATGCTGTGGATTCGATTCCCACTCGAGGAAATAACATATTTATTAATTTCATTTCTTCTCTCTGGTCTCGAAGCAAAAGTGCGGCACTCAACACGCAATGCCTCCAGAAATCAGAGAACAGAGAACAGAGTGTCTTAACATTTGGCTCCCTCTGCCTAACCTGCTATGAGAGTGTAAAGAGAATCTATTAAACAGTTAATTAATTGCATATAGATTGGTTGTGAGTTCGATCCCCACTCGAGGAGATGAAATATTTACTTAAATTTATATTTCCATTTCTTAGTTCTGGTGTCGAGGCAAAGCGCGAGGTTGACTTCTGCTACTCAACACGCAATGACTCCAAAATCCGGCAGAAAGTGGGGAACGGAGTGTCTCAACACTAGGTTCCCTCTGCCTACCATGCTGTATGCGGGATATAGCGTGAAACTGATTTTTTAAAAAATGTTAATTTATACAAAATAAATACTTAAGATGATCGATATATTATTGAAGCGGAATCTTACATATTACTGCTTTGTTCATAGTAAATATGCCTATTAAAATAAACAGGTAGACTCTGGACGTTCCCAAGCCGCAAGAAAGAGGAAGTGGTTCGTAATCGGTGTCAAATTTCCACCAACAATTTTAAATATACGCCTATTATAATGCAAGAAATCCTCTAGGATTTAAAAATAGTTATAGATGAATGTTCTTACCATTAATTAAAAGAAAATAATAAAGAAACAACTTCATTCTTCTTTAGCTTCACGCTGTATCCCGCACACAGCAGGGTAGGCAGAGGGAACCTAGTTGTAAGACACTCCGTTCCCCACTTTCCGCCGAGTTCTGGAGCCGTTGCGTATTGAGTGGCGGAACTCAACGCCGCGCTTTGCCTCGAAACCAGAGCGAATACATGGAAATATAAATCTTAAGTAAATATTTCATCTCCGCGAATGGGGATCGAACCCACAACCAGTCGGTTTTACAGTCAAACTTTGTACCCCTGCGCCACGACTGGCCTCAAAGAAACTATTAATTATGAATTATTAAAGTAATTGCACATACATAACTAATTAATTAAAATATAATTGCATACACATAATTGATTTACATTCAATATTATAAACGGTATCCGATACGAATTTTGTGTAAAAATATATTTTTTTTTAAAGAAAATTGAGAACAACTTTTTTTAAGCAACATATTAATATTTTTTTAATATACTTTTTTCACGATTACAACAACCAAAAAAAAAATAAAAACATCTAAATCTAACTAAACACAATTGCTATATAAACATACAGTGTCCGCGCTACGCCTCAGTTGTCCGAGACAGTGACCGAAGAATGACAGTTTGTGAACCGTCTATCGCTGATAGCAGAGGAAAATATGAGAATATCTATACGTGCTCTACTTATACTGTGTATTCAACACGTCACAGCGAAAAGCATAGGCGATTATAACATAGAGAGAGATCATTTAATAGAACAGGAGTTCAATTTGCAAGTCGGAGGTAACCTTAGACTGAAAGATGAAGAGAAGATCGCCAATAAGATTTTAATGAAATACAAACATCAACAGCTAAACGAATCATTCCATAATCCTCAATATTTCAACTTCTCCAGGCATTACTTCACGTATAAGGACGATATAAATAGTTCTAAAGTGTATCAAATTATAAAGCGGATGCCGAAAGGAGGTGCGCTACATGTTCACAGCTCGCTCATGCTGAGCGCCGATCGTTTACTAGATCTGACATACGAGGACCATTTATACGCTTGCTTCGTAGACGATGATTTATTTTTACAATTCTCAGTCGCGGTCCCCCAACGACCTTGTTTAACTAAGTGGCAGTTGGTCAGCGATCTAAGAAATAGCACGGATGACGTCCTCTACTTTGATGCAAATTTTAAAAAGTACTTCACCCTATATTCCGAAGATGAGAAAGATGTCGATTACGAAATTAATACTATATGGAAGAAATTTAACAAAATCTGTCACAATATTAAACAATTAATTGCATATAGACCAATAAGAGAGAAGTTTTTCTACGAGGCTTTGACGGAGTTTTATAATGACAATGTAATGTATATAGAAGTAAGAAGTGGCCTGCCTAATCTTTATGAGCTGGATGGTACCGTTCATGATTTAATGTATATGCCTCGACTTTACCACCAAGTAGCTAAAAGGTTCAAAGAAGAACATCCTGATTTTATAGGAATTAAACTGATAGTGACTCGTCATCGTGCAAAGAATGAGTCACAAGTACGTGAAATACTAGACGTGGCTCGAGAAATCCAAAAGGAATTGCCCGATATGTTTGCTGGTTTCGATTTAGTCGGTCAAGAAGACTTGGGTAAACCTCTGCTGGAATTCCTACCAATTTTGGAAGAAGCCAAACACGATATGAACTTTTACTTTCACGGTGGAGAGACCAACTGGTTTGGTACTCCTGCAGATGAAAACTTAGTAGATGCGATCCTGCTGGGTTCAAAAAGGATCGGCCACGCGTATGGGTTAATAAAACACCCGTCACTGATAGCAGCGGTGAAAGCGAAAGATATCGCGATCGAAGTGAATGTGATATCAAACGTGGTTCTATCGTTGGTGAACGATGTGAGAAACCATCCCTTGGCTGTTTACTTAGCTCTTGGGATGCCGGTGGTGCTGTCCAGCGACGACCCAGGAGCATGGGGAGCGGACCCATTGTCGCACGATTTTTATATAACATTTATGGGTATTGCAAGCAAACGAGCGGATTTACGCTTACTGAAGCAATTAGTTTTAAATTCTATTAAATATAGCGCCCTGGACAATGTGGGTAAATTAGAAATGTTTAGACAATTCAACAGTGACTGGGATAGTTTTATCAGTGAAGTGATAGCGGAGTTTAGATAGATAATCAAATATTAGTTATTTTGATTTATATTTATTTATTTTGAATATTTTAGCATAAGTAAGTTAAGTGTAAACTTTGAGAACCACATTTTAGTTACAATACAATTTGTACCAGTATTATGATTGTAGTTGCATTAAATGATAAATACGATTAACTGTTTCATTTAAACATATTTACTAAACATTTATATTTACTATTTAATATTTTAATTTCTTTGCTTTGGTGTCGAGGCACAGCGCGGTGTTAAGTTCCGCGAGTCAACACGCAATGCCTGTTATATGAAGAATAGAGCGTGAAGCTCAAATTGGTAAATATTAACGCGTATCTATGGTGGTCAAAAAAGGTCATATAACCTTGTAATATAATATTCCTATTACATCACACACCGATATAATAACTGTTTATTTTAGATACTATCTATACTGTGTGATACCTCTATGACTCTGCTATATCAACAAGAAGGTCGTGAGTTCAAATCGCGGTGGAAAAATATATTATTATTAATATGTTTTTATTAGTATCACCGATACATATCTATACTAATATAATAAAGCAGAAGAGTTTGTTTGTTTGATTGTTTGTTTGTTTGTTTGCTTGCTTAAACGCTAAGATCTCTGGATCTACTGGTCTGATTTACTTATTTTTGGTTTTGTTTGAAAGCTACGTTTTTCAGAAGTGCCATAGGCTATGTTATATTATGGTGTACGTATTAGTTAGCCTTAAATTACGAAATAAATATAATAATAAACGCCATCGAACTGCTTTAAGCGCGTACGCTGCAAATGTAGTAAAATGTATATGTCAGTACATTGTATGGAAGAAATGTTCTATTTTATTAGTTCTAAAAAAAAGATCGTGATACGGTATATCTATCTCTTATAAATAAGTCACAATGAGATATTCTGTGATAAAAAAAATAATTGAAAATTGCAAGATAATATTTCAACGTTTTTTATTTGATATTGAAATTTACGAGCGAAAGTTATTCCATCATCATCATCATCACCAATTACTTTCTGATGTATGCAGAATATCACTAAATAGCTAAATATTTTTATATGCATGTATAAAAGAACTATATTTTTATACATACAATATAAAATACTAATATATAGGCCAGCCGTGACGCAGCGGCACGAGGCGTGACTGTAAAACCGACTGGTTGTGGGTTCGATCCCCACTCGAGGAGATGAAATATTTACTTAAATTTATATTTCTATTTCTTCGCTCTGGTGTCGAGGTTAAGCGCGGCGTTGAGTTCTGCCACTCAACACGCAATGCCTCCAGAATTCGGCAGAAAATGGGGAACGGAGTGTCTTAACAGTAGCTTCACTCTGCCTACCCTGCTGTGTGTGGGATACAGCGTGAAATTGATTTAATTTTTTTTTATTTATAAAATGAGTTTTTAGCCATTTAGATTTTTGCTTATATAGTCGAGTCACTGTGACAATGACTTTATAATAACATCTGCATGATTTACCTTTTTGAGATAAACATCATTTAGAGTCATCAATCACTCAGTCAATGTAAGCTTAATTACTGGAAGTTTTAAAGTGCCAATTCTAAGTTATTCTATATAAATAAAATAAAAATAGATCAGCTTCACGCTGTATCCCGCACACAGCAGATAGGCAAAGGGTACCTAGTGTTAAGACACTAGGATCTCCACTTTCTGCCGAATTCTGGAGGCATTGCGTGTTGAGTGGTAGAACTCAACGCCGCGCTTTGCCTTGATGCCAGACCGAAGAAATTGAAATGTATTTCATCTTCTCGAGTGGGGATCGAACCCACAACCAGTCGGTTTTACAGTCACAGTATGTGCTCCTGCGCCACGACTGGCCTCAATTCTATATTTATTTATTCTATATAATATATCTATATTATTATACTAGCATTAATTGAATACAATAATATTAAAAATAATATTTTGTATATCTAAATACTTACTGGCCGTATCAAAATTAATAATCGTGAAAAATAATTGAATAAAAGATAATTCCAATTTTAATTTATTTCAATTACATATACATATTTTTTATTAAATTTATTAACACTAATACATAGGGGAAAGTCCCTATTATTAACAAAAAAGCGCCATCTATTAAAAATTTGCTTAACCACGAGTAATATAATGTTCTTTAACACATGTAATTATTTTACATTTAATCGGTAAAAACTGATTTTAACCGAATTTATGTTAATTAAATCGGTTGTAATAAAATCGGTAATATAGTTAAACCGGTGTTTTCCTGCAAATAGTACCGGTTTGATGCAAGTAGAATGACAGTTAAGTATTTTGAATATTATTTTTTATATAGATCAACTAAATTACTTTTTTTTTATTTTTCTAACGTAGAACAACTGTAATGTCACAGTGGTACAATATTGGACTGTAAATGCAATGTTTAGGGTTTTTATTTCTATTCAGTAATCTAATAAATCAGCTTCACTCTGTATACTACACATAGCAGAGTAGGCAGAGGGAAACTAGTGTTAAGACAGTCCGTTCCCCACTTTCCGTCGAATACTGAAGGCATCGCGTCTTGAGTGGCGAAACTCAACGCCACGCATTGCCTTGACAACAGAGCGAAGAAATGCAAATATAAATTTAAATAATTATTTCATCTACTTATTTAGAAATCGTGGAAAAGTGTGGAATAACACTTTAAAAATGTTAAAAATATTTCATCTCCTCAAGTGAGGATTGAACTCACGATCAGTCGATTTTACAGTCACACCTTGTGGCCCTGCGCCGCGACTGTCCTCATTTCCATTGAGGATAGTGATTATATTTAAGCCTCATATAATCTCCGGTAACATACAGGGTGACGTAAAGTATCGCCACCGGACACGCAATCTCGAGAATCTTCTAGAATCTTCTGGTGGAAATCGGAGAAGGGAGAAGAGGAAAAGCGTGAAGCAGATTAAAATAAACTAAGTCAAATTCACGCAAAACGTAAAAAAAAAACTTTAAAAAGCAATTGGTAACTATAAAACTAAAATTATAAAGACTACACGACTGATAAAAACACTATTTGAATTATCAGTTAATCAACTAGTAATAATATTAATGAAGAGATTATTATTAATATTGACGATTAATCTATTATAAATTATTATAATAGTTTAAAGATAATTTTAATAAATTTCAATATTTTTTTACATTTTTAAAGTACACACACTGAGGAAAGAAATATGGAACAATCGAAGATTGACGTTGGAGATAAATTATTAATATTGGGCGTTAGAGTGCCTATAAAATATATGTTTTATTTTTAAAAGTGTTATTTCGCATTTGGAACAGAAAAATACTTATTTAGTTTAATTCAAATGAAACGGTTTCAAATTCCGTTATTTTTTTATGTTTTCTTAATAAATATTTTTCTCTCCTTAGTGTGCTGCTATTTGAAGTATTTAAACCCAATCGACCAGATATCATTGGACATATATACCTTTTACCTAAAAAAATAAATAAATAAATCAGCTTCACGCTGTATCCCGCACACAGCAGGGTAGGCAGAGGGAACCTAGTGTTAAGACACTCCGTTCCCCACTTTCTGCCGAATTCTGGAGGCATTGCGTGTTGAGTTTTACTTGCCTTTTCACATCCATTTTCTATGCAACTATTAAACACATATTAACACAGATATAACTAGCCATCTGGTACTTCCTGAGTTCAACATCTTCATCGGCTTACAAATGAGTCAAAGACTCGTTAACAAAACGTTAATAAACTTAAAGAAGATAAAAATAACAAGGTCGTCGTGGCGCAGGGGCACAGGGGTGTGACTGTAACGTGACGGATGTGGGTTCGATCCCCATTCGAGGGAGTAAATTATTGTTTATTAATATTTTCAATTTTCAAATCTTCGCTCTAGCCCGGCGTTGTGTTCTAATACGCAATGCTTCGAAAAATTGGGCGGAAAGTGGGGAACGGAGTGTCGTAATACTACTCTCTGTCACCCTCTGCCTACCTTACTGTGTGCGGTACAACGTGAAACTGATTTGATTTAATTTTTTAATATAATTTTTTTTTTGTTAGCGATCTTTAACCAAAAGTGATTATCTTCCGGAAAAACGACAAAAAATTCTAGCAATTCGTATGACACAACAAATATTTAGAATATTATAATAAATATTTCATTACCTCGAGTTGGGATCGAACCCACTACCATTCGCGTTTACATTCAGAGTACTGGCTTCATCTAATCTATTCATTTTTTCTAAATAATTATTCTTTCCTATACTGTGGAATAACACTTTTAAAAATGATAAAATATGACATGACTTATTGAATACAGTGGAATGAAGACTATTTATTATCAACATTTTTAATTACAAAGTGTCTATATTACTAACTCAGTAAAAGGAGAAATAAATAACAAATAATACGGATAAACCTAATAAAAATACAGAGCACGCGTTCATTGTGATAAGATAAAATGGAACAAAAAAACGTTGAGGTCTCGATTCTTTTTTCATTTATTTATTTATTTTTAGGCCAGTCGTGCCGCAGCGCCACGAAGTGTGACTGTAAAACCGACTGGTTGTGAGTTCGATCCCCACTCGAGGAGATGAAATATTAACTTAAATTTATATTTCCATTTTCTTAGCTAAGCGCGGCGTTGAGTTCTGCCACTCAACACGCAAGGTCTCCAAAAATCAGCAGAAAGTGGGGAACGGAGTGTGTTAACACTAGGTTCCCTCTGCCTATCCTGCTGTGTGCGGGATTTTATTTATTTTCAGCATCACTCCAACAACCTAGTGGGAACTTTTCAACCTAGCACGTGTACGATGTAAGATACTTCTCTCCTATTAAGACATTTCCGTTCTCCACTTTAAACCGAATTCTGGAGGCATTATGTCTTGGGTGGCGGCACTCAACGCCGCGCTTGCCTTATTACTAGAGTCTGGAAATGAAAATATCAAATATTTCATTTTCTCAGGAGGGTATTGAACTCACAACCTGTCACGTTTACGTTGTCGCACACTTGTCCCCGCGACATGACTGGCCTCGTTCCAATTTCCAATAAATGGAATGTGAATTACGAACTACATTATAATTTAATACCTATAGTGTGTATAAATCATTATTCATATTTGAATATAACTTGAGAACAAAACAAACAAGATTAGGTACTTATTAATAGTAAAAAATGGCTGTCTGTGTGACTTCAATTCTTAAATAAAAATTTGGAAGAGAAGCAAAAACTTCGATAACCACTTAACTATACCGACATCCTGATATAAGTTTAAATGTGTCTTTGAATTTGTGTTTATTTATATTTTTAAAAGCGTTTCTAAATTGAAGGTGTTTCCAAAGCATCATTGTCACAGATAATTAAATATGTATTTGTATAAAATTGATTTTAGAAAAATAGGTCCCGCTGAGTTTATTGCGCCGGTTCTTCTCAGGTCTGAGGCGTTAACTTTAGTGAACTGATGGTAAATTATTTGACGTTCAAAAAATAAAGCATGTAACTTCTTATTTTTAATAAAATTATTTGAATTTGAATTTAAATAAATATGCAGACATAGGTTTTTTTATATTTTCATACATACTATCTAATACCACTATTAACTACATTCAACAGCTTTCGAAATACGTAAACTATGGCTCGTATCTATATTTAGCGTTTGTGATCATAAGAAAATGATCAATTCTTTTTTTTCAGCTTTACGTTGTATCCGCATATAGCAGATATATGCGGAATATAACGGTAGCCGGCAGAGTTTTTTTTATGGAAAAAGACAAGGCAAACGAGCGTTCGGGTCACCTGATGGTAAGTGATTACCGCCGCCCACGACACCATGCAACACCAGAGGAGCTACAGGTGCGTTGTCGGTCGACAAGGTGGAGAAAGACGCGCTTTTTGAAGGTACCTATGTCATATCGACCTGGAAATACTGCCGCGGGTAGGCCATTCCACAGTTCCGTGGAAGGAAGTTCCTACGAAACCGCACAGTAGTGGATTGCCACGTATCTAGGTGGTGTGGTTGATGTTTTAGATTTATTAGTGAACCTAGTGTTAAGACACTCTGTTTTCATTTCCAGCCGAATTTTTGAGGCGTTACGTGTTGATTGGCAGAACTAAACGCCGCGCCTTGTCTAGATACCAGGGTGAAGAAATGATAATATTAATAAATAATAATTCATTTTACAATCGTAACATTTAGTGTTTGTTATATTTCTATCAGTTCATATATATAACAACAATAAAGAGTTATACCATTTTAAAGAATATTCTTTGACAAAATTGCTACTACAAGATATATATTTTATTGAATTGGGTTCAATTTTACGTTTCAACTTGTGTATAGATATTGTTTTTAAAATGATATTATTATAAGAAAACGGAGATAAAGCAGATTATATAGTTCGAGCAGGCGAAGCCGCGAACGGGTCGCTAGTTTTTTATACATACGATCACTCTTTATCGTATCCATTTTCACCTCGTGCAGTTACTTAGTGTTAAGTCACTCACCTCCCCGCTTACCACCGAATTTTTCAAAACATTACGCATTGAATGGCGGACTCAACGCCGGGCCCTCGCTTTGATGCCGATAAAATCACAATATTAATAAACTATAATTCATTCCCTCGAGTTGGGATCGAACCCACAACCCTCGAGAACCTTTGTGTCTCTACACCACAACGTCCTCAACACATCTAAAAGTAACAAATATAACAAATAAAAATAAAAACGTATGGAATCCCACATGCACCAATTAGAGATACACCCGTAGTCAACTAATTAGTAGAATTACTAATAATCGCTTCGTTACACTGTCTCGGTGTTCGTTGATGATGATGGCCCCAAATGTGCCGTGACGGAGAGGCGCCTTGGAGAATTAAAGCTGTAAATTAGTTAAATTTCTGTAAGGTATAAGAGTAATATATCGTTATTTTTATTTTGAGGCCAGTCGTGGAGCAGCGGAACGAAGTGTGTCTGTAAAACCGACTGGTTGTGGGTTCAATCCCCACTCGAGGAGATGAAATATTTACTTAAATTTATACTTCCATTTCTTCGCTCTGGTGTCGAGGCTAAGCGCGGCGTTGAGTTCTGCCACTCAACACGCAATGCCTCCAAAATTCGGCAGAAAGTGGGGGACGGAGTGTCTTAACACTAGGTTCCCTCTGTCTACCCTACTGTGTGCGGGATACAGCGTGAAGCTGATTATTATTTATTGGCAAGAGTTTTTTGGTAAGTGATATTGTGATTTGTCCTGATTTTGTAAACAATCTGATCAATGGTTTCTATGTAAATGTATTAGATATACAAAAATACTTATTTAGAAAACGTATAAAAATTTGAACGTAGCGGGACTCGAACCCACGCCTCCTAGAAAGTGACCAGGCGCTTTGACCACTAAGCCATACGTTCTCATCATCTCGTCGTGGCCCAGGGGCACAAGAGTGTGATTGAGACGCGAAGGTTGTGAGTTCGATCCCCACTCGAGGGAATTAATGATTATTTCTTCGCTATGGCACCAAGGCAAAAGCCCGGCGTTGAGTTCCGCCACTCAACATGCAATGCCTTGAAAAAATTGGCGGAAAGTGAGGGACAGAGTGTCTTATCACTATGTTCCCTCTGCCCTGCTATGTGCGGGATATAGCGTGAAGCTGACAAAAGAAAAGGTATAGAAATAGAATTGAATTTATTCTTTTAATGTACACACTGTACTAAAATCTGAGATTAATAGTGGGTCGTAGTTCATCATCTCTTTTTGGTATAACTATAGGTACCCCTATATCTATGTATGTGGTGGCCTGTACCTTTGAACATGCATTAAATAAACATTATTTTCATTTCGCCTCTGTTATGAGTACCTCGTATTTCGGCAAAAAACGGAGAACGCAGTGTACACTGGGTTTTCTTTTTACGGGAAAAAGCTAAAATAAAATATAATTTGTATCTGTAAGGTGTAGTGTGACTCTCAATTGTAAAGTTTTAGCTATTATTTAATTAAAAAAGTTACTGTTAATTGTGAAATTAAGACATTAATACGTTTTTTATTAATGTCTTTAATTAGACATTAGTACTACAGCATACTGTGTTTTTAGCTATTTGCGGACATTTTTTATTGTTTTTTTTTCGCTTAACGCCAGATCCCGCATGCAGTAGGGTAGACAGAGAGAGCCTAGTGTTAAGACACTCTGATTCCCACTTTGTGCCGAATTCTGGAGGCATTACGTGTTGAGCGGAAGAACTGAACGCCGTGCTTTGCCTCGACACCAGAGCGAAAAAAGTGAAAAAAATAAATATTTAATTTTCTTGGAGTGGAAATCGAATCCACAACCGGTCACATTTACAGACACATAAATTGTTTCCCTGCGCCACGACTATTATTGGTTCTTTTTAGGATTCCGTACCTGTTAAGGAAAAAAGGAACCCTTATAAGATCAGACTCGAGAAAATGAAATATTTCTTATTTTACTTGAAATATTGATTATTTTACTTAAGTTCTGCTGCTCAACACGCAATGCCTCCAGAACTCGGCGGCAAGTGGGGAACGGTGTGACTTAATACTAGATTCCCTCTGTCTACCTTACTGTGTGCGCATTTATCTCAGGAATTCTCGGAGATATGGAGTTGAAATTCAAATCATATACTCAGATCTACGTTTAATTATACTATTTCTACATTTACTTAAAAAAAAAGATATGGCCGTTTGTATAGCAAATAAATGTGTATTTCGACACTATAAAGGGAATCAAAATTAATAGGGTACATCTGGTAGACTAAGAGTTATGAAATTTAACAGCTAGCATCTACAGATAGTACTAGTTCAGGAAAAAATCTGTAAACTATACATTTGTGCTTAAATCTTAAAAAATAAAAGCCTTAAAAGTGGGGCAAAATTTGATAAAGCCGCTAGTTCAAGTGAGGTATCAGATGAAAGAGCTCGAGACCTCCAATTTTTGTACGGATCCTTTGTGGGCGAACCTGACTCGCGCTTGTTTTTATATATGAACCAATATATTTACCGAAAAGCTAAAATATAAAAGCTCTAAAATAAGAGTGCTACGTAAAATATGAACATTGAACATGTTGATATTATTGTGTCATATTATTTGAAAATGAAGTTTCGAGAGCTTTAAAGGGTGTTTTTTAAAACAAGTTTAATTTATTTACTTAAAACAGAATTTCATTACATGTCCGGAAGGACATATTGTTATGAAATATATATAATAATATTGTTTCATATTTTTTATTCTACTTTCTTGTTTAATATTTCTAAGAATCTCTTGACCCTTGAGAGGTCTTGCGCAATTATTTATTACTAATATAAAAAGGGAGTAATGTGCGAAATAATTTTTTTTGTTTGTTTGTTTATTTCCGGCCTCACGCTGTATCCCGCACACAGAAGGGTAGGCTGAGGGAACCTAGTGTTAAGACACTCCGTTCCCCACTTTCCGCCAATTTTCAGGAGGCGTGTTGAGTGACGGAACTCACCGCCGCGCTTTCCGCTTTATTTCCGCTTCTTAATGAATTTAGAAACCCTTTAAGAAGCTTAGCACAAGCGTAAACGCAACGGTAGTGGGTTCAATTCCCACTCGCGACAATATAATATTTATAATTTTTATTTACTCGCTTTAGTAGATAACAAGGCAAAGCACATTCCCAACAATCAACACACAATGTCTTAAGAATTCGGCGGAAAGTGAGGAACAGGTTTTCTTTAATGGAACACCAGGCTCCCAAGTTCCCACTACTCACTCTATTCTATATATATTTATTAAAAAAAATACGGTTTATTTATTTATTGTTTACGTTTAGGAAATGACATACAATTTTATGTTTTTTAATCACAAATAGTACACTATTTGTGATTAAAAAACATAAAACTAAGTAGATATGAAATTTAAAATGTCGTAATTTATAGATTGGGAGATCCATTTAATCTTATTAGTAACATTTATATATGGCGTGTAGCCACATGCTAACACGTTATCAGCTATCTCCTTGTTTATCTATTTTCAATATTTTCGATATGAACTAGAGGCCAGTCGTGGCGCAAAGTGGGCACAAAGTGTGCGTGTAAATCGACTGGTTGTGGGTTCGATCCCCACTCGAGGAGATGAAATATTTATTTAAATTTATATTTTGATTTCTTCGCTCTGGTGACGAGGGGAAAGCGTGGCGTTGAGTTTCGCCACTCAACACACAATGCCTCCAGAAATAGGCGGAAAGTGGAGAACGGAGTGTCTTAACACTAGGTTCCCTCTGCTTACCCTGCTGTGAGCGGGATACAGCGTGAAGCCGAAAAAAAAAGATAAAAGATATGAACTATTTCAATGATATACACAATGATATATTTATAGTAAAATTTATTTTAAAAAAATGTGAGATTTCTTAAAAATAGCAAAAATGCTGAAACGTATACAATTCTACGTAATAGTTTTTCTATTATTACATATATGATTAAGTTAGCCTTGAAGTGTGGTGTAAAATATTCTATTCTATATGTACTAAGCTATGTACTATGTACAGATGGAAAATACACTGTAAATTGTTTCAATACAAAAAAATAAATTAAAACTGTTCTTGAACAATAGAATCTATAAATTTTGTCCACCGAATTTCAAAGTCATAAATCATTTTATCTTTATCCGGATACGCGCTGTAATATAAGGAGTTCAGAGCTAATTTCTTCAAAAGTCTCAAATCTGCATGGCGACTGGCAATACCAACAAATGTGACGTAAAAATCATGAGATAAGGGTTCAGCTTCCCATATTCCAGGATCGTCGCTTGAAATGACAAGAGGCATATTATTTGCTAAAAATATAGCCAATGGATGGTTTCTCATATCATCAACCAACTTTAGTACTTCATTTGATACAACATTTACTTCAATACCGATGTTTCTCTTTTTAACTTCCTCAATCAAAAGTGGATGCTTGACAAGAGCATATCCATGTCCAATACGACGAGTACCAAGAACGATCGCGTCAGCTAAGTTTTCGTCTGACGTTGTTCCATACCAATTTGTTTCACCAGCGTGAAAGAAATAGTCAATAACGTTATCGTTTTTTGAGAAAACTTTCAAAAAGTCTTTAAGGGGTGATCCTAAATCCTCTTGACCGACTATATCAAATCCCGCTATTAAATTAGGAAATTTTTCTTGCAATTTCTTAGCTAAATCTAAATACTCTTCGATTGTTTTTGTTCCAACGAATCTTAAGGGAGCATAAATAAGTTTAGCGCCAAAGAAGTCGGGATAATCTTTTAAAAATTTATTCAATACCTTTTCATACGATGACACCGTATCAAAAGTATCATACTTATTGCCGTCCAAATCATATAGCACAGGAAGTACACACCTGAGCTCCAGGTACATAATATTATCAGCTCTCAAAACTTTTAAAGTGTCGTAAAAATACTGCTCCCATACTGGTTTGTATGTAACTAGATTACCCGTTGTTTGAAAATATTTCTGGAATTTCGACCACACTACATTAACATCAGTGTAAACGTCATTAGGATCATCGATGACTAGAGTAAAATGTTCTCTTAATTTACTATCAAATTTATCAATATTTCCAGAAGAGTATCGAGCTTCTTTCATAACCTGCCACACCGTTCCACATGGTACAGTTGGAACTTCCCGAGAGAATAATAACTGAATATCCTCTTCTTCGAAACATACATATAAATCATCTAAATATGTAAAAGATAGAATGTAATCAGGCCCGAGTATAGAAGTATCGTGGGCGTGGAGTACCGCACCTTTGGGCATACTTTGAACCAATTTAAATAGTTCCGATTTCTTCACATCATCCTTATATTCAAAGAAATGTTTAGAGAAGTTAAAATACTGAGGGTTATCGAACGCGAAACGCAACTCTTTTGATTTTAAATCCATAAATATTTTATTCGCTTGTTCTTCGCTGTCACTTAGCACTACATCACTGCCTAACATCAAATCGAGTTCCTTTTGCAACAAATAATTTCTTTCATTGAGATTTTTTTGAAATACATCATACATTAACACTGCACTCACAAAATGGACTGTTAAACACCAAATAACTGAGGCCCACATTTTTAAATAATATTAGAAACGATATTACGAAAGAACAAAAGCTTTTTATACTGATCAGCACAAGGTTGTATGGCACAAGCGCAAAAGTGGGTATAAATAATAATAAACAGACACACGTATTATATTGTTTCGTCTCGACAATGGCTCGCGGAGTATTTGAAGCACCACGTCACTAAACCGACAAGCTGATGGATTATACATATATAATGTGATAAAAAATTTTGATTAAATATTTCCTAAACACTATCGAACGGTTTTATCGTCCCGTGACTTGGAATGATATATTTTTTTTAAAATATTTCCGTATTTGGTAGTTGTACTTATGTTCGGCTTTACTGTATCCAGAATATAGCAATAACCTGGTAATCCGGTGTTAAGACACTCCGTTCCCATTAATACACTCCGTTCCCGGTTTTCTGTCCGCATTGCGTTTGCTAGATATATTTTTTTATTTGAAAACTACAAGAATTTTAAAATAAGAAAATATATCAATAATACTTATTTTCCTTATTAAACAAAAATTTCAACTTAAATTTTACATATTTTTATATCGTTTCACATAAGAAATATATTTCCAAGATTAAACTTCAAAATACCTGTAGTAAAGGACAAACTAATAACTCTATTTCATTATATAATAGATATCAATACTTAAGATATCGTAACTCACTTATTAGAGCCATATCTATAAGATAAAGGAAATAAAAGTCTACAATATCATTAACAATTAAAATTTAATACTATTTCAATTGAGTACTTATTATCAATTGTTTTTATCTAGCGTGTATTTTACTCGATATATTTTTTTTATCAGCTTCACGCTGTATCCCGCACACAGCAGGGTAGGCAGAGGGAACTTAGTGTTAAGACACTCCGTTCCCCACTTTCTGCCGAATTCTGGAGGTATTGCATGTTGAGTGGCAGAAGTCAACGCCGCGCTCAACCTCGACACCAGAGCGAAGAAATGGAAATATAAATTTAATTAAATATTTCATCTCCTTGAGTGGGGATCGAACCCACAACCAGTCGATTTTACAGTCACACCTCGTGCTGCTGCGCCACGACTGGCCTCTTTATCTATATTTTACTTTATGTGTAAAATTTGAAGATT
Source organism: Heliconius himera (assembly GCA_021202915.1). Lineage (NCBI taxonomy): Eukaryota > Metazoa > Arthropoda > Insecta > Lepidoptera > Nymphalidae > Heliconius > Heliconius himera. The sequence goes on from JAJHJA010001099.1 coordinate 142,950, forward strand.
ACTAAGAAAATTTGAGTACTTTGTAATTGAGGTCGTGGCACAGCGGCACAAAGTGGTGACTGTAAAACCGACTGGTTGTGGGTTCGATCCCCACTCGAAGAGATGAAATATTTACTTAAATTTATATTTACATTTCTTCGCTCTGATGTCGACGCAAAAGCGCGGCGTTGAGTTCTGCCACTCAACACGCAATGCCATTAGAATTCGGCAGAAAATGGTGTCTTAAGACTAGGTTCCCTCTGCCTACCCTACTGTGTGCGGGATACAGCTGATTTATTTACTTTGTAGTCAACGCTGTCACCGGTAGTGTTCGAATGAATATTTGAACGAATATTTAATACCGCCCATTTTAATTCAAAATTTTATTCTCGCACTTCACATGATAAAATATATAGCAATTTCACATCAAAATAAAGATTTTTGTTTTGATTCTTATGGATTTTACTAAACAAACACTAACTAAGTACTGGGAAGTGATATACTTACAAAAAAGCGAGAGAGTCATATCTTATTTTCTCTTTCTAGTAAAGAAAAAATAAAAACTAAAACTTTGGTGACATATAACTTTTGTAATACCTAATTTAATAATATACCTATATTAATAGGTTAATTTAACCTACCTAAATATAAAGCATTATATTAAATTTTAGATATTACATTTCTATTGAAAAACTTCAAAATTGTATAGCATTCTTTGATAGATAGTCAAGCATACGATACGATAAGATAACGAGATTTATTTCAATATAGCTGCTTCAAAACGCTCCAATCTCTTTAAACGTGTCAGCTTTTTTAGATAACATTCAGAACGAATAAAAAAAATCACAACAGCCGGAATCGTACCAGCTACCCGTCAAGTAATCAACTAACGTGCCATTATAAACCTTTCCTTTCTCAACCTATACCTGTATAGCTATGAACCAAATCCTAAAATCCCGGTAACCACTATCGGTGAGTATCATTGTTCGAAATCCCGGGAAGTGTCATCCAGAATACGACTGGTAGTAATTAGAAGATTAAAGGAGGTGACGAGTGTATAAGAAACATCTCTGTATCATATATGTGACGGCCATATTTTTTTTCTTTTATTTTCCACCAACAAACGCATACGGGGCGGTTCCTCCTAAGTGCCACTTTAAACCTTCCCCAACCCTTTCGCTGCATAAAATCAGCATGGCGGATGAGACGGCCTTTATATTTCTTTTCAGATTTATTTTTTAGTTTCTTTGGAGCGCTGCTTTGAAATTGAACCCTTTTAGACGCCGCTGGTTGTAATTTACACCAGTACGGAATGAGTTTTTAGTAAATTTTGATCGTTTAAAACGTCTATAGAAATCGCGGTTTGCGCGAGGCCGTTTCGGTGCTTTTCAAGTTTTTTTTTTTTTACTTTTAATAATGTGGTTACTTAGTTTAAATGTTTAACTAGTGCTACAAAATTAAGTACTCCGTACACTTAGTTATGATTTAAAAGGCAAAAGTGCAGACGCGAAATGGCCCTGTAAATAAAAATATGAAATGTTATGACTGTAGCTTAAATGTTAAAATATTTTCCATTTCATTATGAAATAAAATTATAAAATGGAATCAAATAACCTCTTTTTTTATTTGTAAGTAGGTATATACTTTTTGTTGTGAAACTAGAGGATCGATAATACCACGGATAGATGCATTATGTAATTTAAATAAGAAATAACATATTATATAACTGAGGTCAGAAATAACGCAGCTGCACGTGTGTGTGACTGTAAACGCGACAGGTCGTGGGTTCGATCCTCGCGCAAGAAAATGCAAAAAATAAGTATTTAATATTTTCATTTCTTCGCTCTGGTATTGAATCAAAACGCGGCGTTGAGTTCCGCCACACAACAATCAATGCCTCCAGAATTCGGCGGAAACTTAACACTAGGTGCCCTCTGCCTCCTCTGATGAATGCGTGCTACAGTGTGACGCTAAGAAAAGTAAACAAAAAACAAATACATACCAACATTTACAAACAAACTGATAAAAGCAGCTGTTCTTTAAAATATTGCCAGAAATAATTCACGGAGCTTTCACTTATGACTCACAAAAAGCTGTAGAAAACAATGTAAAATAATTTAAAAACAAAACAATTACGATAACATCATTTAATAACTATCTCCTTTTACGATTGTAGAATACAATACATTTTTTCGATTGTTAACTAAATAATTATTTATCCTTAAAGTTAAAATAATACTTATTCTTTTTTTTTAGCTTCACGCTGTATCCCGTATGGCATATATAGGCAGAGGAAGCCTATTGTTAAGTTGAAGCGGAGTGTCCGCTCGTCAATTTCTATCGAATGTTATATTGCATGTTGAGTGACGAAACTCAACGCCGCGCTTTGCCTCGACACCAGACCGAAAAAATTAAAATATTAAATATGTCATTTCCTCGAATAGAAATCGAACCCACAACCTCTCGTGTTTGCACACACGCTTGTGCCACTGCGCCACGACTGGCCTCAAATCAATTTTCAATCGCTAATTATTAATCCTTAAAAATAAAATAATACAAATTCTATACTAAAAATATGTTTAATACAATTTATCAATTTCAAAGAACAATCAACATAGCCCCATTTGTATCACAATAACGAAACTTCCGGTGAGTGACTAAGATGTTATGAACATCAGGTCATTCGCCCTAAACAATGCTGCTATAGCCAGTGTCAGCTCGACTTCGAAGCGGGCAAGACGAGGAGCGCCCCTCCAAAATGCGGTCTTTGTATCCCTTTGTGCTTCTATTCGTATTTTGCTGGGGATCAATCGACGATTACAAAGTAAAACGAGCCAAGATTCTACGGGATGAGGCACTCCTGTCAGTTGGGGGAACCTTAGAGCTATCAAACAAAGAAAAAAACGTCAACGAGTGCCTAATGCGGCATAAATTTCACGAAGTGGACTACGGCATCGATAATCCACAATTTTTCAACTTATCCAAACATTTTTTCGCATATAAAAACCTTATACGGTCGTCTAAAGTTTACCAGATCATAAATGATATGCCGAAAGGAGCAGCTCTACATATACACGATATGGGCATATTGGGACCAGATTACATAGTCGAATTGACTTATTTGGACGATCTCTATATATGTTATGACGAAAAAGATGTACGCTTCAAATTCGCCAGTAAAAAGCCAAAAATTCCATGTAAAAATAAGTGGGAATTAGTAAGTGATATTAGAAAAGTGTCTAATAAAACGAAGTTTGATGCAGAACTAAGAACATATTTCACCATGTGTGTTAGCGATCCCGATATCGTGTATCCAAGCATAAAGGAATCTTGGAGTATTTTTATGAACTATTTTAGAAGAGTAAGCCAAATATTGACGTTTAGGCCTGTGTGGGAGCAGTATTTCTATGAAGTTCTACTACAATTTAGGAATAGTAACGTAATGTATTTAGAAGTCCGCAGCATCCTTCCAAATCTTTACGAATTAGACGGAACTACATACGATCCTTTGATTACAGCGAAGACTTACAAGAAAGTAATTCAAAAATTTAAAAACGATCACCCCGACTTCATTGGTGCCAAACTCATATACGCACCATCTAGAAAAATCGATCGATATACCCTTGATACATACTTGAGTTTAGCAAGAGCGATCAAAACTGACATGCCTGACTTTTTTGCAGGTTTTGATCTAGTGGGACAAGAAGATGTCGGTAATCCCCTTATAGAATTTATACCGCAATTGGAAGCAGCGTCCACAGACTTTAATTATTTTTTCCACGCCGGAGAAACAAACTGGTTTGGAACTTTGACAGACGAAAATCTAATTGATGCCATATTATTAGGAGCAAAGAGGATCGGTCACGCTTACGCACTGTTAAAACATCCTATACTTCTAAAAGCGGTTATAGAGAAAGATATTGCTGTAGAAGTGAACGTGCTATCAAATTCAGTATTATCCTTGGTCAGGGATGTTCGTAACCATCCGCTTAGCTCGTTACTAGCGCAGGGGGTTCCCGTGGTACTTTCTAGTGACGATCCAGGAATATGGGAAGCGGATCCTTTATCGGATGATTTTTATATAGCATTCGTTGGTGTTGCCAGTCGCTTGTCAGATATGAGATTGTTAAAGCAACTTGCGATCAACTCTTTGAAATATAGCGCATTGGGAGGCACCGCGAAGGAAGTTGCGTTGCAAAAATTCAATGAAAGGTGGAATAATTTTGTGGATAACTTTAACTGTACCAAATATTAAGCGTAAAGAGGCATTCAATTATGTTAATTAATAAATTATAATATAACTAGACTCTTGTTATTATATTTTGAACCATTCATGAAATAAAATAAAAATAAATCAGCTTCACGCTGTATGCCGCATACAGCAGGGTAGGCAGAGGAAACCTAGTGTTAAGACACTCCGTTACCCACTTTCCGCGCGAATTGTGCGAGGCATTGCGTGTTGAGTGACGGAGTTCAACGCTGGGCTTGGTACCAGAGCGAAGAAAAGAAAATATTAAAAAATAATAATTCATTCTCACGAGTGGGGATCGAATCCACATCCGTCGTGTTAAAACCATTCACATTTTTAAATAATAATTTATTTTACAATTTATTTATTGGCAGTTAATATACTATAATCAATTATAATACAAGCCAACAAACACGAACAAAACATATCTAAATTATGATTCATTATAATAAACAAGACCATAATAAATTTGCTATATTTAGATGTAATATAACATGAGAAACTGTTGATTTAATTAAAATATGGATTAGAAGTAGGTACCCACTGGATGGCTAATTGCGTATAAAAGTATGTAATCTTGAAGTCATAGACTAAGAGATAAGCACGTTGTGATAATACTAAGTTCAAAATAAAGATCAAATAAACAACCGATCGCAAAATTGCGTGATAAAATAAAAATATAAATATTATGTAGATAAATAAATATATCAGCTTCACTCTCTATCCCGCACACAGCAGGGTAGGCAGAGGGAACCTAGTGTTAACACACTCCGTTCCCCACTTTCTGCCGAATTTTGGAGGCATTGCGTGTTGAGTGGTAGAACTCAACGCCGCGCTTAACCTCAACACCAGAGCAAAGAAATGGAAATATAAATTTAAGTAAATATTTCATCTCCTCGAGTGGGGATCGAACCCACAACCAGTCGATTTACAGACACACTTTGAGCCCCTGCGCCACTACTGGCCTATTATGTAGATATTTTATTTTTAAAAAATATTTGGTTACAGATAAAGATGGCCGTCATGGCACTGTGGCACGTCTGAATGTCACCGAGATGGTTGTGAGTTTGATTTTTAATCGAATAGTACATTATTTTAATTTGAATAATCTCTGATAAGATGATAATTCAGACACAAAAACATATAAAACCTAAGTTTGCGAAATTATATTTTGTCTGAAATGACGTCTGAAAAGACAAGTAATCCTGTTAACTCAAGAGAATTACATAATATTGACAAAATTTTGTTTTTTTAATTTAATTTTTAGTGTACGAAAGAGGCCGCTAAGATACCAATAAAAAAACTTAAAAATATCGTCGTTTAATGCTGATTTCTAGGAAATAATACATGTATGACATCGTATTAAGATAATAACATTCTTATTATATCTATAATTATTGATTAGAATAGAACTAAATAGTTCATTAAATGCATCGTTTGTAAATTTGGACTGTATAAAAAAACAACTTTCATATAAACATCAGGTTTCGATAGTAAAAAAATCACGCTGTATCCAATATCGTAGGATAGGCAGAGGGAACTTAGTGTTAGTTCCAAAAAATATATAATATCTTTTTAAAGTGACAGTATTTTTTAGGGTTCCGTACTTTTTAAGGAAAAAAGGAACCCTTAGAAGATGACTTTGTCATCCATCCGTCTGTCTGTCTGTCAAGATCCTTTATTTCAAAACCGCTTGGAGATATCGAGTTGAAATTCAAAACACATTCTCAGATCTACGGCCCCATGATTTCCTGAAAAAATCGTATTTCTACATTTACTAAAGAATAAACGGCCGTTTATAACGCAAAAACGCGTATTTCGATGCTATGAAGGGAATCAACATTAATAGGGTAGGTACTTCCGGTTAACCTAGAATTATGAAATTTGGTAGCTAACAATCTACAAGTAGTACTAGTTCAGGAATAAATCTGTTTTCAGATTTAAAAAAAAATTAAATAGCCTTAAAAGTGGTCAAAATTTGGTATTAAAGTCTCTAGCTCAAGTGAGGTTGCAATTTTTGTACGGAACCCTCGGTGGGCGAGCCCGACTCGCGCTTGTCCGGTTTTTTTTATTATTGCATAATGCTATGTACCTGTATGCTAGGGAGGACACATTCATAGGAAACACAAAGTGAAATTTGATCTCTCTACCTCCACGTGCGGCACAAAATGCTTTTAATAAGGACTATGACAAATTATAGATTTCTTACAAGTTTTTTTTACAGAAACCTATATATTTACGTGTTTTAGGGTTCACAAAAAAAAGGGAAATCTTATAAGACCACTTCCTTGTCCGTCCCTCCGTCCGTGTGTCAAGACCATTTATCTCAAGATCGCGTGGAGGCATCAAGCTGAAATTAATACCAAGTATTCAGTTCTATCCCATTAAGAACAGAAAAAAAACAAGCTCTAAGTCAACGCAATCAAAAGTGAAGAAGAAGATTTATGAAACGATTTTGCTGCATTTTGTATGAAATTCGCCGCATAATTTTAAAAACTCTTAATAACTCTCTCTCTCAACTCTTTTACTCTTAGAGTGTTTTTTATGAACCTATACAAAGTTATAAAATTTGGGACAAAGTAAGAATTAACAATACAAATGAAGGGAATAATCCGAAAATTGAACATTTTTGGTACTCAATATTTATTTTCAAGTCAAACGACGCTTAACAAAACATTATGAGGACAGTCGTGGCGTAGGAGCACCAGGTTGTAAGTTCGATCCCCACTTGAACAAATGGAATATTTATTTGAATTTATATTTTCATTTCTTGGCTCTGGGGTCGAGACAAAGCGCAGCGTTGAGTTCCGCCACTCAACACACAATGAATCCAGAATTTGACCTATCCTGCCTACCCTGCTGTGTGCAGGTTACTTATGAAAAAGATATAAATTACGCAATTACTATGAAAAAAAAATTATAAACATCAATTAAACTAAATAATTCATTCTGTTTCTATTCTAATTAGAGAAGCTATATAAAGTGAGAGGACGATGCGTTACTCCAGAGACGCCCTCATCTTGACATACGCGCGCACGGATTTGAACCTTATACCGAAGAGAAAGGAGATAAGTGACTTTTAAGCGATGTTTACATCAAGTGACACTCGGGTGAAGTTTCTCGACTAATGAAGCCATTGTCTGTACGCTTCGTTTGTTGTGTGTATAGGTGACGTTATATATCTGGATACATAACTTCATACTTTGCCTTTACGGTAATTAAATCAGGTTCACGCTGTATCCCGCACACAGCAGCGTAGACAGAGGGGACGTAGTGTTAACACACTCCGTTTCCCACTTTCCGCCGAGTTCTGGCATTGCGTGTTGAGTGGCGATGGTGGCTAAACGCCGCGCTTTGCCTCGACACCAGAGCGAAGAAATGAAAATATAAATGTAAATAAATATTCCATCTCCTCGAGTGGCGATCGAACCCACAACCAATCGATTTCACAGTCACACATTGTGCCCCTGCGTCACGATTGGCCTCGTATTACGTTAATAGAAATAAATTATTTTAACACAATGAGTAATAAATTTGTTTATAATTTTGTAATATTTTTTATGTTAATGTGGGCATTCTAACATAATATTATATTGAATTACTAGCGGTCCGCCCGCGGCTTCGCCCGCTTGAACTACATTATTATTGATTTAATAAACAGAATTGACTGATAACTATAATTACTTCTAATATGATTTTTTTACTACATTATCGTAATTTCTATAAAGATTTTTAATTGTTTTGAATTAAAAAAATACGACCAATGTTGATACTTGATATTTATAATAATATACTCTGAGCATTGATACATAAAGCTAATTATTTATTATACGTGTATACTTTTGTAACATTACTTTCTTTTTAAAATAACTGTAATGATTGCATATTAACTTCTGTACAGTTTTTAAATCAGTTACATCTATTATTAGCTAAATGTATAATTGGTAAATATGTAGTTATTACGGAGTTCACGTAGAAAAGATGTTTAGTAGGGATGCCCGATGATCATCGATTTTCGATTAACATCGATGTTTGCAGTTAAAATATCGATGTGTTAACATCGATGTTGCATTGACGAAAACATCGTAACATCGATGTCAGCAGGGAATATTATCGATATTTAATAACGTACACGTGGTTTCAACATTATTACTTTTGCAGTCGATTGACTAGAAAGATTGCGACATACCTATAATGAGCTTTTTCTCTCTAATGTTTTAAATGTTCAATAACTTTTTGATTTTCGTTTTAATTAAAAAGTCGTGTTATATTGTAGTTGTTAGGAAAAAAGAAACCCTTATATGATCACTTTGTTGCCCGTCCGTCTGTCTGTCTGTCAAGAACCTTTATCTCAAGAACACTTGGAAATATCCAATTGCAATTCAAACCATATACTCAGATCTACGGCTCCATGATTTCCTGAAATGAAAAGTATTTCTACATTTATTTAAAAAGAGATATGGCCGTTTATATCGCAAAAAACGCATATTTCAACACTAAAAAAAACAAAATTAATAAGATACTTTCAGTTGACCTAGAATTATGAAATTTGGCAGCCAGCATCAAAAGGTAATAAATACTAATTTAGGAAAAAATCTAAAAACTATACATTTGTGATTAAATTCAAAAAAATAATAGCCTTAAAGGGGAATGGGGCAAAATTTGATTTTAAAGCCACTAAGTTCAAGTGAGGCATCAGATGAAAGGGCTCTGGCTAAGCTAAGCTTGAATTTCAGAAAAAAGCTCGAGTTCAATTTTTGTACGGAAACCTCGGTGGGCGAGCCCTACTCGCTCTTGTCCGGTTTTTTTATTTATATATATGTGCAAAAAAATATCGATGTTGGCTAAAATCGATGTTTTCCTTTCGATTTTTATCAAACATCGATATTGACATCGATGTTTTTCTAACAACGGGCATCTCTAATTTTTATATACATTTATTTCTAACGAAAAAACCGAGGAATGTATGTATTTACTTAATATTTCTTTGAATATCAAGTCCTTCTTAATCTCTGCCATGAAGTAATTACGACTAAAACTTAACTGTTATGATTTATGAAGGTAACTTTCACCAACAATTCAATTTTGTTTATTTTAATGTTTGTACTATGAACAATACTGCTTTAAAAATATATTTTTTTATCAACAGTCATATAATCAAGACGTTTCGAATTCATTCTTTAGCGCAGAAAATGAGGCTTTATGCACAGCGGCATCTGTTGGGTTTGAAGTTAAACTGTAACTGTGTGGACAGTTAAAAATTTCCGTTTTTATGTTAAATTTCACTTAAAATATAATAATATTAATCGAAAACGACGTTTTACAAAATACATACTAAAAATACAAATTTATTACAAACAATTATAAATTTATTATATTAGTATAAGTATAGATATAGATTACTATATAATATTCGCAGGCAAACTAATACCTTGAGTTCATTCAAATGACGATAACTTTTTTTTAATGAACTTATTATAATGAAACAAACTTTAAATGTTATGACAAAGCAATTAGTGAAAGTTTTAAGTAAATCGGTTCAGTAATTTCGGAGATTAGCGTGAACATTCTGACAGACAAACAGACAAGAAATTAAAGAAAATATATTTTTGCTTTCTATTATTATTTTTAAGTGTCCCTCTCTATCTCTATCTATTTCAGTCAAAATGACTAAATGTACAGACAAAATATTTTTACTGTCTTATTATATATAGAGATAGAGATGAAGATAAATGACAACTCGTATAAATAAAGAGTTGTGATTTATCAATTCTCTTCAACTTTCAGTGTTATTTTAAAAAAATGTTGTATTATAAATTTCAACAAAAAAAAATCGAGTTGTTGCCAGCTATGTGAACATGAAACGTTTTATACTATAATTAATATTTATTATGTAGTAGTAATAATATTGATAACTTTGAGATCAGTTGCGACTGTAAACGCGACAGGTTGTGGGTTCAAGTCTCATTCGAGAACATGAAATATTTATTTAAATTTATATATCCATACCTATGCTCTGGTGTCGAGGCAAAGCGCGGCGTTGAGTTCCGCCATTCAACACGCAATGCCTCCTAAATTCGGCGGAAAGTGAGGAACGGAGTGTTTTAACACTATATTCCCTCTGCCTACCCTGCTGTATGCGTATTTTTTTTATTATAAAACAGGAATCTCTGTCATGTTAATACCCAAACAAGTATAACTTAAAAATATTTTTTAATAAGACATGTTTTTGCGAACATTTTGTTTATAAACAGCTATTATTAATGAGAAGATAATGGATGTTATTATAATATTATTAATAGTGCTCTCGTTTTCCGCGTTGTTTTTAACCGACCTAAAAATGGAGGAAACGTTGGATTTACATTTATCTATTTATGTATGAATATTTATTTTCAGCTTCATACTGTATCCCACAAACAGCAGTGTAGGCAAGAGGAACCTAGTGTTAAGGCACTCCGTTTCCCATTCTCCACCGAATTCTGGTAGCATTGCGTGTTGAATTGCGGAACTAAACGCCGCGCTTTGCCTTGACTCTCTACTCAACTGGAATGAAGAAATGAAAATATTAAATACTAGCGGTCCACTGGTGGCTGCGCCCGCATACAACCTATAATTATTTTATTACGCTACATTTGCCATAACATTGATTTATACATTCAATCATTTTTCATAATTTTGAGAAAGTGCAAGCGCTACGTGGCAAGGGCGCTCCCCGCGATACTCGAGTGTATGCTAAAAAAAAATTAAAAAATTAATTAAATCAGCATCACGCTGTATCCCGCACGCAGCAGGGTAGGCAGAGGGAACCTAGTCAAGACACTCCGTTCCCCACTTTCCGCCGAACTCTGAAGGCATTGCGTGTCGACTGGCAGAACTCAACGTCGCGCTTTGCCTCGACACCAGAGCGTAGAAATGAAAATATAATTTTTTTTTTTTTTTTTTAGCTTCACGCTGTATCCCGCACACAGCAGGGTAGGCAGAGGGAACCTAGTGTTAAGACACTCCGTTCCCCACTTTTTGCCGAATTCTGGAGGCATTGCGTGTTGAGTGGCAGAACTCAACGCCGCGCTTAACCTCGACACCAGAGCGAAGAAATGGAAATATAAATTTAAGTAAATATTTCATTTCCTCGAGTGGGGATCGAACCCACAACCAGTCGGTTTTGCAGTCACACCTCGTGCCGCTGCGCCACGACCGGCCTCAGTCTATGCAGTAAGCAGAGTGTTGAATTATTTTAATTTCACATTTTCTCGAAAACGTCCAATTTACAAGCCAAAGCTTATCTTTATAAAATTTTCTTGATGATGGAATAACTTTCGCTCGTTAGTTCCAATATTTTTGTCAAATAAAAAACATTGAAATATCAATTTGCCATTTTCAAATCACTGAGTTCTCTCACCATTTATAATTATATGAAATATAGCCACAACAAATATTTTGAGTCAAGAAAGATCTAAAAAATCTGGACGACAACATCCCAACATCTGGTACGATAATCTATATATATAAAAGGACTTGTGCTGACTGACTGAGGTAAGACGCACGCAGAGCCGTAACCGCTGATGGTAGAAACGTGAAATTTGGGCAGATGTTTATTTTCATATTCTGGACATCCACTAAGAAGGGAATTTGAAAAATGTTAACCCTAAAGGGATGAAATAGGGGTTGAAAGTTTGTATGGAAAAAAATTTTAATCTGTACCGATTTTTATAAAATTTGAAATTCAGACTCTTAAAAATATTTCATTGAACACGTGTTTCATGGTTTTTAAGAATTCACCCCCTAAGGGTTCAAATAAGGGGTTGAAAGTTTATATGGAAAAATCTTTAAATTGCCATCGATTTTTATAAAAATTTAAATTCAGACTGTTAAAAATATTTTATTGAACACGTGTTTCGTGGTTTTTTTAGAATTCACTCCTAATAAGCGGGCGAAGCCGCGCGCGCCCTCTAGTTAAAAATAAAATAATTTAAATTGTAAAAATAAATATTTTTTTGAAATATTACCGTTGTTTTGAACGGAAACACTTATAAGTGCAAGAGAAAAACAACTGTTTTCCTCTAATATTTCAAATTGAAATTATTATACATCGCATTTCCTACTGGAAATATAAGAGGAAAAATAATTAATTTAATGTAGGTACACGAGTAGTAAATTTCTATGAAAATATCACATTTCTCTCTAAATAGATGTCTACTTACATAGGTCATAAAGCTATCTTAAAAAGCTAACATTTCATTATTATATCAATATAATGTGATGCGTGGATGGTCTGCTTTGGGGGTCTAGAAAGTTCAATAAATAGAAATACTTACATATTTACGTAAAAGGTTACAATAATATTTATTTATATTTATAGGTTAAGAGGTCACTTCACTGTGGCGCATTGGACATTGTCAGATTGTAGATTATGGTACAGTGCGGTCGACGAGTCGTGGACGCCGTGCAGTTGGCTTTTTTAGACTTTTGCGCATTGAGTACACGGAAAGAAAATTTTTGGCAGAAATAATTCTAAAAGCAAAACTAGGAAGACATTTTTAATCGAACGTACCATGGATCGCTAAAATCCTACTCGGGATTGTTAAAGATTAAACAAAATTTGACAATCGCTTTTGCCATTTAATAGATATGCAATACAAATAAATACAAATTATATATATATATATATATATATATATATATATATATATATATATATATATATATATATATATATATATATATATATATATATATAGCTTCACACTGTATCCCGCACACAGCAGGGTAAGCAGAGGGAACCTAGTGTTAAGACACTCCGTTCCCCACTTTCCGCCGAATTCTGGAGGCATTGCGTATTGAGTGGCTGAACTCAACGTAACGCGTTACCTCGACACCAGAGCGAAGAAATGGAAATATAAATTTAAATAAATATTTCATTTCCTCGAGTGGAGATCGAACCCACAACTAGTCGCGTTTACAGTCACATTTTGTGGCTCTGCGCCACGACTGGCCTCATATGCATCTGCGACTGCTGCCTTGGAAATTAAAATTACTTAATCGTCGACCAAATATAAATAAAAATATATTAAAAAACTAGAAACTGAGCGAGATTCTGTAAAATCTTAATTTAAATAATATTTTAAGAACAATTATAGGTACCTATTAGGAATTATTATTTTAATTATAGATAAAACAGATAAAGTTAATATAATTGAAACATAACTAACCACATAAATAATTTATTATAAGCTTATAAATATTAAGAAAATACTGACTGACACATTTAATTTATATATCGCAATTATAAAACATCGATACATTCAAAATCGATATTAAACATCACATACCTATAGTGACCTGTCAATTGAATCAAATCAATGCGAAATACACTTAAAAGATAATGAATGAATCCGATTCAGCGATTCATTCTCTATTGTTTCGTTTCGAGTAAATTGAAGTCCCTGTTGAATTTTAATTGAGTATCGATACTGCGGACACTCCACAACAATGTTGGTAGATGCCTATTGTCTAGGTGCTGATTAGTTCTTATACATATAAATACAGAATAAATCTATTGTGTTTTTGGAGATGGGTTCATGAGAATCAGCTTCACGCTATATCCCGCACACAGCAGGGTAGGCAGGGGGAACCTAGTGTTAAGACACTCCATTCCCCACTTTCTGACGAATTCTGGAGGCATTGCGTGTTGAGTGGCAGAACTCAACGCCGCGCTTAACCTTGACACCAGAGCGAATAAATGGAAATATAAATTAAAGTAAATATTTCTTCTCCTCGAGTGGGGATCGAACCCACTACCAGGCGTTTTTACAGTCTCACTTCGTGCCGCTGCGCCATGACTGGCCTCAATTCATTTCTTGGCCTTCATGAGAATCGACTTAAAATATTTAGATTCAGTGTAGATAGTTTATGATCATTAAAAATTGTCTCCGTTATCCATTTGCCGTCGAATTCTGGAATATGTGTTGAGTGGAGGGACTCAACGCCGCGTTTTGCCACGACACCAGAGCGAAGAAATTAAAATATTAAATATTTTATTTTCTCTAGTCAGTAGTTCCGCAACCTGTCGTGTTTACAGTCACACGCTTGTTTTTTTTTCGACAAGTACAAAATTACGAATGATCAATATAAGTTGTTTTGATCTATAAATAAATAAATGGACGATGCAGATCATATCTTAAATAAGAATCATTGTCCAAATATCTGACTGTAAAAGCTAGGACCTCTCGCTTGATAAGTCAATAATTGGGCCAAGGGATTACCACGGACTTCTATAAGTGTCTGAAACCGTTGGGTATCCATAAATAAATAATATAAAAATACGCGATTAATACCGTTAGAGATTGATATAAAAACATCTAGAAAAAAGACCGTCACCGTCACGTTGCGTACCGTCACTCAATTACGCAACACCTAGAATTTGGGAGAAAAGCAGAGAACGGAGTATCTTACCTCAAGGTTCTGCTCAGCTATTTTGCTTACATATACTTGAAGGGTAAGAAGCGAATTTGTAGAAATATATATAACTATTCACCTTTCTAGGCCAAAAAATCTTTTAATATAAACAAATTATTGGAGTATCCTTTGTGAAACATGATTTTAAAAAAATTTTTTTTTTTTTCTAAAATTAAGTAGTTTTTTGAAACAATCTAATATTGATAAATAAATGCAAAAATATATAAATAGAAGCATTAAAATGATTGAGTCATTTTTTCAGTAAAATGTTAAAGAATAGTTACAATGAAATCAAGATTCTGAAATAATATAAACGTAAAATGAAAAAAAAAAACAATTTATATTTATAATAACAGCAGCTCTGTATATTTAAACAAAAGTACTCGAATATACATGAAAACATAATACGTCGTATAGTAATTTACAAGAACTTAATAGAATTTGTTTAGAAAAAATAAAAAATTAAATATCGCACTCGCACACACATATTACAACACTATGGCCACTTCTTATGTGTAGCAAATAACATATTATTTTTTCAGTGCACAGCAGTCTAGACTGAGGGAACCTAATGTTAAGACACTCAGTTCCCCACTTTACGCCAAACTTTCCAGCCATTGCATATTGAGTTGCGGAATTCGACACCACACTCTATTGCCTTGGTGTCAGTGTGGAGAAATAAAAATATAAATAAATAATAATTAATTTTTCCGAGTGGGAATCAAAGCCACGACTGCATTTAACAGTTACACGCTTATGCCTCTGGGATACAACATCCTATATATAACATAATAAACATTACTTCTTCAATCATATTTATATTATGAATAAAATAATAAAATAAAAATACATATAATCAAAATAAACATGTAAATTTTAACTGATTCAGAGCCATCACCATATTTTTATATCATCATGGAATCTTAAAATAAATAAATCGTTTCATTTACTTCCTTCAATGATACTTCTATAAAATATGCCTCTATCATTAAAATTGCTATAAACAAAAATGAAATAACTTTAATATAAGCAGTTATCATTTGAGAAAGGGGATAGTTACTATACTATGTATTATATTAGTTAATAATAATTTTAATCTTCACCAGCAGGTACTGCGTCTTCTAATCTTTTTATATATTTAATTCTGAGTTCAGTCACTGCATCACCTTTAAGCTGATCCTGAAAAGAAAAAAAATAACAAAATAAGTAAAGAATCATGCTTTTTGTAATATGATTTAGTTTGCAATGTGTAAATAGATAAATCCAGAAAAAATCTACTTAATGCTATATCTTGCATGTAGCAGGGCAGCCCAAGGAATCTTAGTATTAAGACATTGAGACAATCCACTTCCCACTTTCCTCTGAGTTCTGGAGGCTTTGCATGTTGCAAATAAACAACATTGAATATATTTCTCTAAGGCAGTCATGGTACAGTGGCATAACCTCTGGCTGTAAACTCAACAGTTGTTAAATCTCACTTGGATATATGAATTGTCTGTATTTCTTTACTCTGGTAACAAGACCAATAGTGCACCAATAGCGAGATATTTTCTATGGGGCCTGGACTTTAGCTTTGAACACATATGTTTGTGTAAATGTAGTTTTTTCATTTTCGGGTCAAATTTTGTTATAAGTAAAATTTCTGGGGTGGGCACTTGAATATTTTGGGATGGGCACGGCCAGAAGGCCTTTCCTACGCCCATGAAAAAATCTATGTGCAGCATTAAGTGGCGAGACATTACATGTTCTTTAATGTGGTGGACCACATAAAAAAACATGTAATGTCTCGAAAATTTAACAGAAAGTCTAAATACCAGGACTCCTCTGTCTATTCTGCTATTTGTGGGATACAGTGTGAAATTTTTAAACAAAATCTATTTAGTAACAAAGTTAGTAATATTATATAAAAGAACAAATACCTGTACAAACCAACACTGCACATCTAGCTGAACCATTTGCAAGGCTCCTCTTATGGCACCTGGTATTAGTGCACAATACTTCAAGCCATTGTTTGGCATCTCAACCCATTCACTTAGAGGGCACTGATCCCAAACTAAAGAGAATTCATCTCCTGCACTACTCCAGCTTGTCACTGTAGGTTGCATGTTTAAGTATAACCTGATAAAAAATACAGTTAATGTCTTCAAAATCTGTCTTCATAATATAGAAAATTAGGCACTGTGCATGTTGATGAGCAGGACTTGTAGAGTTCTGCCTCTCAACATACAATGACTCAAGATATTCGTGAAAATTGGGAAGGGAAGTGTCTTAATGGCAACAGAGTGTCTTATTACTATATTCCCAGGTTCTCCCTGTGCACCTTGCTATGTGCGGGATAGAGTGTGAAACTAATAAAATATATAATTAAATACATCTTACCTAAATGCCTGTTGAATTTTATCAGCAGTCTCCCTCATTTCTAAGCACCGATTTGATGTTGTTCTAGCAAGGAAATCTTCTATAAGCCTTACACCCATATTATAGCCAATTCTTTCCAGTTGCTTGTTGACATCCTCAGGATTCTCTACTTCCTTTAGCATTTGTGATACTAACGCTCCATATGTAAGTGTCAATAATTCAGAATTCTGTAAAATATTTAGATTTTATTATAATGTGTATGGTGAACATACATATTGACATTCTTTAAAAATAATTCATTTAGCAATGTGTAATATACATTGCTAACTTATTTCGTGAATAATAATGTCATAATTTTAGTTACCACTTTTTTAGCATCCAAGCGAGAAGTTTGGCGGGACATTGTGATAATTATCTCCTAAACTTCGCTATTTAATGTATTTATATTTTAAACGATTTACACTTATCTGCCTACTTTATTGATGAAATTAATAACTTGACACTTGCCAGTTGATGATTTAACACCTGCCAAACTGACATTGATATATATAAGTTCGTTTATTATTTACAAAATGAATAAGAGCAAAATGATACCAATGAGCCAATGTTTTTCGTGCATTACGATACTGGCATGGCAAATAAATAATAATATCTTTTATAACAATATTTATAAAGTGGACTATTTACATTTGTCTTGTTAATACAAAAACTTGCATCAGTAGTGGATGGACGTCGCGGGGTGAATAGGCAAAAATCAGGAAAAATTTTTTATCGTCCAATGATGCTCTGGAAAAGTTATTTATTTTTATAATTTTAACGTTGGGTTCAAAAATTAAGTACTGATTTCATTATACCGTGATTAATTAAGAACATTTAGTGCATAGGACATTTCGATCAATAATACACTAGATCAATGATTATAGTCTAAAACGACCCCGAGAATAAAATAAGAGCACAAAAACTTTTTCGAGTTAACACAAGACTATGTTCAATTGTCATAGTTCGTTTTACTTATATTATGTTTTCAATTTATTTACAAATTTTCAAACAAATCTTTAAGACCCAGTTTCAAATTATTTGTTATAAATATAACGCGAGAAATATCTCATAGCCTGTTACACAGAGATTCTTAACTGCAGATAAAAAATATCTTATATGACATTCATATACTAAGCTAACCAAAAGGACAAAAAAATATTGTTATTTATGTAAATATTTTAAATTAGAAGTCATAATATGAAATACAACTTATCGAATCAGTGATTTCTCAGTTACCTCACCACACAGAACACATAGTTATACTATATCACGCTAAAATCAATGAGGGAGAAAAAGGAGGAGAGCTTGAGAGCTACAGTTGTTTTAGGGTTAAGTACCTCGGCAGGAAAAAACAGATCCCCTATGGATTCATTTTGCTGTCCGCTTGTTGCTCAAGATTTAAGTCACTCAATATATTACAAAAAATAATGTTTTTTTTTCATGTGAATGTTGTCAGAAGTAAAATATTTGGAACCCTAGGATTTTTTTCTGTTCACCCCATATCTGTTGACTGAACTAAATTGAAATAGAAATTACCTATATTTTTGTATTTTACTAGAGGGCGCGCGCGGCTTCGCCCGCTTATTAGGAGTGAATTCTAAAAAAACCACGAAACACGTATTCAATAAAATATTTTTAACAGTCAGAAAAAGATTTTTCCATATGAACTTTCAACTCCTTATTTGAAACCTTAGGGGGTGGATTCTTAAAAACCATGAAACACGTGTTCAATGATATATTTTTAAGAGTCTGGATTTAAAATTTTATAAGAATCGGTGCCAATTTTAAAAAAAAACCATACAAACTTTCAACCGTTATTTCATCCCTTTAGAGTTAAAATTTTTCAAAATCCTTTCTTAGTGGATGTCCAGAATATGAATATAAACATCTGTCCAAATTTCACGTTTCTACCATCAGCGGTTACGGCTCTGCGTGCGTCTTACCTCAGTCAGTCAGCACAAGTCCTTTTATATATATAGATAATATGTCATATTTTAAAACAAACTGTTGTAAGAATATGAAAATATTTTGTAGCTTTAAAAAATTTTGAATAAGAAGTAATTAACAATTCTTTAGTAAGTACCTTAATTATTTATATACTTTAAAATAAATATAATTTTATTGGACGAAATTCTAAGATTCAATGTCATTTTAATTTCTATAGCACTTAAAAAATATTCAAACTTGTTTTGTTTACGTATCAAAATGAAATGTCGTTATGGCTAATGTCAAACTCAAATTAAAAAGACCTTTGAAAATTTTATTTTATTACTAAATATTATATTGAATATAATTTAAAAAGAAACACTTTATCGCTATGGTTATTACTAAGACATCATATGCGTTTTATATCATATATTTTTAAACTATGGAATCTGATGGTTTAGAAAAGAAAAATGTTTACAATGATTGTGAATCCCAATCTGCGGTGAATAGTTTGATATTAGAATACTACAAAAAATTTGGAAGGAAAAGAGACTTGGAGCAGTTTTTTTCTTTATCAACCGCTCAAAGTGAAATCAGAGATCCATCAAGTTCGTTTTGGAAAAAAATGAAGTCACAGACTGATACAGATTCTGGAGAAAAGAAAAGTGAATCCTCGACAGAACTTTGCAGAATATCCATAAAATGCTCTGTTCCTGGACCTTATAATCCGCACGTTAGTATTTAATTAATTACACATACTAATATAAACACATACAAGTGTGATAACTCTTATATGTATTTATATTAAGTAGGTCAAACTATGTATTGATTATTTATATTGTTTTAACATAAAATGTGTTGAAATTCATGTTCTAGGAAAACTTTGACAGAATAAAAAATGATTCAGATTCTCCTCCTATAATAAATGAAGAGGGGCAATGTTTCTCTAAAAATTCAGATAATGAATCTGTAAAATCTGATGATGGACAATCCCATAAATGTAAGTAAACATTTATAAATACTCCAATTCTTGCATATAGTATACAGATGGAGCCGAGTAACAATAGGTTTCTATATTTTATATCTAAACATATTGTGGGGAACAGACTGTCTTACCACTACTCTTGTACCCTCTGCTTAGCCTATTATACGCAAGATACAGAATTATTCTCTGAAATATATGAATGTATTGAAGTTCTCTACTTTTCTCTTGAATTTGGGCCATTGTATGTCATGGAACTCAGCACCACACTTGTCAGAGTGAAGAAACTAATTCATTCCTTGAATGAAAATGGTGTTGTGTCTCTGTGTCTTACTAAGTACTAATCAACAACTTACTGCATTGCATCATCAAAATGCGAGTTGCAGGCATTAGTCACCACTTTGAAAGGAGGATGTGAAAATAAAGGTCCAAGCCTGAATGCAAGTAAGGTGAAGGTTCTGGTGCTTGAAAGTAATGAAGAAAAAATGGGATGCCATATCAGTGTAAATGGTAAGATATTAGAACAAGAGAATGAAGTGCTATATTTGGGAAGTATGTTCAGTAGAGATGAAAGATACAAGATGGATGCGGAAAGGTGTATTGCTTTCGGTAACAGGGCTAACAGTGCCTTAACTGCATTAATGCAATGACAGCGAAATGTCGGCACAGCTGCACATTTGGCTGTACACAATGCAGTATTTTACAAATACTGCATTGTGCTAATAATAATGCTTATATGGCAGTGAAATGTGGGTATTATAGAAGAAGTATAAAAGAAAGAAGAATGCTGTGGAGACGCGATCTCTTCGAAGGATATGCAGAGTCGGCTTAGCTGATTGAATCTGCGATGAAGAGATACACAGAACGGCAGGTGAGCTAGCAAGGATGTCACAGTGGGAGTGAAGAAGAACATGTTCAGCTGTTTTGGGCACGTCGAATAAATGAGAGATAAAGAATGGCAAAAATCATTCAAAAACAGACCTCGGTTGACCTTTGAAAACACAGTATTAAAGATACTGAAGGAAGATCACATAAAAGCATTAGGACCTCCTGAAGGGCATGTATGAAGAGGTTGATGACAGTGGATAAGGCAGAAGAGCTATGCAAAGAATGTAGCTCGTTTAGTTTTTTAGTCTATACATATGTAAAAATAAAACTCAGCAGGGTATACAGAGAGAACCTAGTGGTAAGACACTTTGTTCCCTATTTTCCACTGAATTTGACTAAAATATAAGAATAAATTTAAGCAAACCAGCAATTGAACCTCTTTTTATTAAATCAAATTGTAATCCTAAGTCTTATTCTGTTATTTCAGCTGTAGATAATACTTTAGATACTTCATTAAACAAGCCACATTCTCCAACAAGCAGTATAACATCACAAAGAAAACTCGAATGGGATTCCTTAGCAGATGTGGGCTATGCAAATGAGAGTGATAGAAAAAATTCTGCATCTAGTCTTTCTACATTAGAAAGGTTGGCCCTCCATCAGCAATACTCAAATAATGATTCAAAACAGAAAATAAACATTGGACCTCCTACTGCCCAATCAACTCCACTTGATATAGATGATAATAAGAATAAAAATAAAAAAGGTTATACTAAAAAAAGTACTAAAATATATAAAAAGGATGTAGATTTGGTAGAATTTAATGTTTCTAACAATGAAAATATGCCACAACCAATCAATGTTAACTTGACTAAACACATTTCATTTAATGTAGAAAAAGATGGTGGAGTAACATTAGAAAATATTACAAGAAATCTCTCAGTAAGCCCTGAAAAAGCTTCAAATTCAACAGAAACAACCAAATCTCAAGAAAAAATTGATAAAGAAATTCAAACTACATTAAATAAAAATTATGATAAATCTAGCAGCTCCACTGAAAAGAATATTAAAAAGCAATATCCAGTTTTAATCAGTTTGAATACTTCGAGGAAAAGAAAAAGGAAGAAGAAAGTTAAAAAAATACAAAAGAAGGCAAGTTTAAAAAGAAGAGATATTGACAAGGAAAACATTCCATTAGAGAAAAGCGGAGATCAGGGATCTGAGGCGGAAAGTTTTGAATATATGCCAGGCCACATGTACAATTTAAATCATATGAAAACAAATACCAATGATGATGCTAGAAGTCTTGATGTTAAAAATAAATCAAGCAGAGAATCTAGTACAGGTTTGAGCACAGATTCTAGCAAAACAACTAAATGTTCATTTACCAAAGACTTAGAAAAAAGTATTGATATACTAAAATCTGCTTTAAATAAGGAATCTGAAGATGGAATATTAAAAAAAAAGTTAGTTAAAGAAGTTGTCCAAAGGCTTATTAAATCCAAATATAAGGATGATGGGAGTTCAACAGAATTTTTATCAGGTTTAAGTTTTGATAGTAAGAAGATTGATTTGTTTCATTCAAACCAAACTACAAGCACCTCTGACACAGCCCATAACATAAAACAGAACAAACCAAAAAAGTCGATTTTACGAATGGAAAAGTTTAATTCAAATGCTATTGCTTCTACATCTCAAAGTGTCCCTAATTTACCGACAGTGATTCAAAATGAAAATCCAATGTCTTACACCAAAAAGCTATCTGACGTATCTAATACAAATTCTGACCTTTCAAATAAAGCCAGAAATAGATCTTACACAATTATTGACAAGATTTCCTCGGAAGAGTTGTACCAAAAATATTTAGAAGCCTTGCATAGAGAAAGAGAGTATAAAAAACATTTAAGAGACAAAGAATTGTTTTTGAAACAAAAACTAGTTAGTTCTGATTTAGCATTTAATGTGTCGAAAGAGTCTGAAACAAAAGCACAAAGGGTTAAAGATTTAATGACTGATTTAGTCCGAAATAATTATGACGCTGGTTCCGGTGACGCGTGTAGGTTTGATGGGTCACATTCAAATATAAATTTAGAAAAATATAATTCTATTAGAAAGCAACAAACTCATTCTGTCTTTACATTATCATCAGGAAATTCTGATAATAACAAGCGTAATATTCTCTCTGGTAAGCAGAATGAGGCATATTCTAAAGCATGCCACAAAAAGGCTGTAGATGAACATTATTGTTGCTGTCCTTTTCATAAGTCACATGCAAAAATTGCAGTTGTTGATAGTTCAGTTCAAGTAAATATGTTAACAAAAGAAAAATTTTCTCCAGAAGCTATACCAAATTCTTCTCATAATGTGAAATCGCATGAAATTATTAATAATAATTGTGCAAAATGTACCCCTAATCAAATTAAACGTCAAATTGCACCTGATTGTACAACAAAGGATATTAAATATGTTTGCCTTTGCGCTGATAATACTCAAGAAGTACCTGAGAATATTCTTATTTATAAGTGCTCTAGGCTTACTAATAAATGCTTGACAACAAATGACTCGAAAGCTGCAAATTCTGGAAGTCAACAAATATCTAGCAACTCGACATCGCCTCGTCGAAAGTCGTCATTTAAAAGTGAAGATTGTGAAAAGAAATGTTTGGTCATTAAAGATAATTTAAATCAAATGTCACAATCATCACAAACTAACATTAAATTGCCTATTAGGCTTGAAAGCAGATCTAGTGAACAGAGTGTCAAATCTACATCATCTGGATGCATGAGTGCGGCTAACACTGTTGACAAGAAACAAGATGTTCTGTTAATACATGAAGCTACAAGATGGATCCAAACTGAGATTAGTATTGACCCAAAAATATCAGATCCTACAATATCTGATATTATCATTATTAATGACAAAAATTGTGTACAATTAGTCTGTGAACAATATAAAAAGATTTCCAGACCTAGTTCAGAAAGTAAAGTTCCCGAAGTATACGACGAATGCGATAGGAGAATTGAAAATCTTAACTTAAAAATTAATACACACGAATCTAATAAAATGGATAAAAACAAAGCTGTTTCTGTCCACACTATTGCTAACAGTGAAGAATACATTAATATGATTGAGAAAGAAGATAAAGGTGTTCAAATTAATCCTGATGAAATGAATGATCACATCGCTAACAACTTCACAATACCAATACAAGGTACAAATATGACTCTAAAAGTTAGCTTAGGATCTGAAACGAAAGCTAACTTAAAACCGGTTTTAAATAATTTCGGGAATACGGGAACACACGTATCTAAAGCAACTGAGACAGTTAAAAACGATGTAGTGGAAAATTTTACATCTTTAAGAGAGGAATGCTCAAAAGGTATACAGTCTTGTGGTACAAATATTTTTGATGAATTTTATCAAAAACGTAAAGCAACCCAATCTGATGAGCACAATCAAAGTTGTTTTGATCAAACTAACAAGACGACTAATGTAAATACATGCGTCACAAAAGGCTGCAAATATAACACTTATCCTAAAAACGATAGGAACCTGTTACAAAAACCTTTATTAAGATCTAATACGGACACTGATAAAATAGCTTCGCATGTAACATTTAATCGTTCTCCAAGGGAACCTGAGCTTCAGTCGCAGGATACCTTTGGAAAACCATCAACGGCAATGTGTATAGGAAATAATGTAACTAATGCAAAATCAAGACAAGGATCTTCTTCAGAAAGATCTCTTAAATCTACAGAAAACAACATGAAATGTAAATCATGCTCGGATAATGAGAATTTAGTTAAGACCTCACACAGCGACACTGACAATAGTAAAGGATGTACTAAGGATCCAATACTTGATATTATTCAAGACATAACGAGGCGCTACTCGAAAAAAGATACAGAAAAGAGTAAAAGAAAAAAATGCTTCAAAGAAATAATAACAGTTCTCAATTACCTTTTAGACACAGAAGATAGTACTGATGACAAAAATAGAGGAGAATCAAGCTCCTCAACCAGTGAACATGAAATTGCAGGAAAAGAGACTAATATGTGTGTGCCTGTCAAGACTTTAGTAGATAAAGGTATTCAGTTATCTACAAAAAAGTCTAAATCACTCAAATTTAGTACAGAGTCGTCGGATATTCCTGTTTCAACAGACATGCCGAGTACTTCCACCGACTCTGGGACTTGCAAAATATTGCATAAAATTAAAAGAGAATGTGAAAAATATCACCAAAAACGATGTAAATCACAAAGCGAAGGGAAGATGTGCGAAACATCCAGCAGCACTTCTGTCAATTGCCATCAATGTAGGCGTGTTCATCATTGCTCATGTAAAAGTCATAAGTGTAAGAATCATAAAAAGGCCGCCGAGAAAGCTAAGAAAAAATGTGTGGCTTACAATTTAATAATACAGACTTCGGACAGCATGGTCAGTGAAAGGGTCAGTTGTGATGAAAATCGGCCTCAATTAAAGAACATAATAGTGAAAGTTCCTCCAAAGCGAAAAGTTCAAAATATGCAGTTTAAAGAGATTTCTTCAAAAATTGAAAATAATTTGCCCCAATACAGTCCTCGCTTACACAACTATGGTTGCAGACGTGTACCAAACGAAAGCGAAATATCGAGTACAGATGATGTTATAAAGAAAGCTCAGGATTGTACTGTGCGGGAATATTTGGAGATGAATCGTCCAGATTTTGTTGAGAAAAGTTCTAATCGTCAACAGTGTCTAAAAGTCATCAAAGAAACAAGGTAAGTTTCAAAAACGTTTTTTATATTTTTTTGTTTTAAAATTATGTTATTCTCTTAGTTATTATACATACACATCGGGCTAATGTTATAAATGTGAAAGTTCCTGAGGATGTATATTTGTTCCACTTTCGCGCAAAATCTATTGATAAGAATGAGATGAAATTTTACATTAATATAGTTCATCAGAATAACACATAGGCTACTAATTATGTCAAGATCTTGTATAATTTGGCTTCAATATAACAAAAAGTTTAAGCGGGCGAAGCCGCACGTGAGTCGCTAGTCACTTTATAGCCGGGTTTAAATATCTCACTAATTCTTTTTACTCTAGAGTAAGAGACAACGACACTCCTAGACTGAATATGATAGTGGTCCATACGCCTGATCCAAACGTGCCTAACCATTTCATGGAACCTTGCAATATGTGCTACCAAGGTATTTTTGATTAGTGATAACAACTCCTATGTTAGATTTTTTTTTATATTTTGGTCTGCACAAATTTTCCAAATGTCTTTAAATTAAAAGCTATTTAAACTAAAATATAATAGTATTTATTCTTAAATATACTAAATAATTAAGTCACTAGTCTAGGGTTGACTAAGATATGTTTTAGGTGGACCAGTTAATAATTGTATGAGTTTTGATCCAATAATGCATTGTCTTCAAAATGAAGTATCAAGAATTGGTGAGTCTATTTTTAATCCGGCTTAATGTGTCCTGACTGTAGTAGTAGTTACTATTCAATAATATATATATATTTTTTAGTTTTCTTTAGTTTTCGCCTTTAATATTCAACTTTACAAAAAATATAGCAAATAACTTTTATTTTATAATTAGGTACATGTTCTGCAAAAATATACAACAGCCCTGGAATTTTGTTTCTCTGATGATTATATTTTATACAATTTTTTTTCTCTTTATTTGTTAGATCTATAATGCAGTGACATAAAATATTGTTCTTTTTCATATTTTTTATTCAGTGTGCAGTTTGTGTTACTGTATAAATAAACGCTACGCGCTATATCTCGCATATAGCAGAGTAGGCAAAGGGAACCAAATGTTAAGACACACCATTCCCCACTTTCCGCCGATTTTTTAAGGCATTGCGTGTTGAACGGTGGAACTCAATGTTGCTTTTGCCATGATCCATAGCGAAAAAATGTAAATATTAATAAATAATAATTAATTTCTCCCGAGTGGGGAACGAACCCTAAAAGTAACTCGTAACCCGTAATGTTAAAGTCACACACTTGTGCCCCTGCACCACAACAGCCTTCGTAATATCATACTCTAAATTCTATAAAATATGAATATATTTGCAGAGCAAATGAGCGCACCGCCAAACGGCAACTGCTGTCGATGCAGTTGGACCGCCAACAGGCATTAAACGCGCTCACGCCTGACGACCTTAAACACTTGGCAAGAGAACTTGGCAATGAACTCCGAAGAAAAAAAGGTATAATTAGGGTATTATTTTAATCAAGTATTAATTTGTTGATGTTGAGCATATTTATTATTTGCACCCTTAGGAGGTGAATTCAAAAAAACCATGAAACACGTGTTTAATGAAATATTTTTAACAGTCTGAATTAATTTTTTTATAAAAATCGGTGGCGGCTTAAAGATTTTTCCGTACAAACTTTCAATCCCTTAATTGCACCCTTAGGGGGTGAAAAAACCATGAAACACGTGTTCAATGAAATGTTTTTAAAAGTCTAAATTACAAAAATTTTATAAAAATCGGTGTCGATTTAAAAAAAATCACGTTTCTAAGCACAGCGGTTATGTCTGTGCGAGCGTCTTACCTCAGTCAGTCAGGGACATGTCCTTTTATATATATAGATTACTATTTACTTTGTTTCAGTTGCCCCAAAATTTATAAGTGAGCGTGAAATGAAAAAGCATTCTGAGAAAATTTATAAGTCACTGCCAGAAGTTGTCCGCAAAAAGGAGGAGACTAAGAAAGAAAATATCAAGAAAACTAATTTGTTGATGGCAAATATATTTAAAAAGGTAAAGATGAAATAAATTAAAAAATCTCATTTATACAATTGAAATTTATATCTGCTACTAAATTTAAAATTTAAACTTAATATTTACATATGATAGATAGGTGCTAGGGGGAACCAAATGAATATATCATATAGATCATTTGGGATCATTTTCATCAAAACTGCTAGGTTGCCATAGGCAAAAATGTTATTTAATAATAAAACACGTTCTTCAAATAACAAATATATTTATTTTATTTTCTTCTATTTTTATTTCAGAATCTACAGAAAAAAACTCTGCAAGGTGCTGTAAACTTGTCTAATTATAGTACAGTGATAAAAATTTGACAAAAAAGTAAAAATTTAATAGTAATTACCAAAAACTGTGTTCAATGATTGTTATTTGTTATTTGTGACGTTAATGCGTTGTGCATGAATGTAATTTAATTGTATCT
Source organism: Heliconius himera (assembly GCA_021202915.1). Taxonomy (NCBI): domain Eukaryota; kingdom Metazoa; phylum Arthropoda; class Insecta; order Lepidoptera; family Nymphalidae; genus Heliconius; species Heliconius himera. The sequence continues at coordinate 170,972 of JAJHJA010001099.1, forward strand.
GTTTCATATTTTCTTTATTTTTAATATGAAAAATTAATAAAAATATTTTTTACATAAATTTATTTTATTTTAGTACATTTACATAATAATGGTAAATATGGATGGACTATATTTTTGTTCTCATATCTGTTGTGTCGTGATCAGATGTATCCCGCACACAGTGTGGTAGGCAAAGGGAACCTCTGTTATGACACTTCGTCACTCACTTTCCGCCGAATTCAGGAGGCATTGCGTATTGAGAATGTAGTGGCGGAACTCAACGCAACGCTTTTGCCTCGACACCAGAGCGAAGAAATGAAAATATAAATTTAAATAAAGTATTTTAACATTTTTTTAAATGTTATTTCACACTTAGGAAAGAAAACTACTTATTTAGAAACGTATAAAAATTTGAACGTGTACACGTACATGTAACTTAAACAAAAAACGAAATAAATTATCTTTCTAAAATTTTACTTTGTTTTATTTTCCATTTGAAAAGGCATTTAAATAAAACCAAATTATATTTTAACACATTAGCATTTAATATAATAAATAATGTTACATACATTTTTTCACATATTGTTATCCTTTTTTAAACTAATATAAAAGAAAGCTATAAATTCATCTATTTGTATTTCGTTTTAAAAATGATACATAATAACTACTTGATTTTTTTTATGGAAAAGGACAAGGCAAACGAGCGTTCGGGACACGACCACGTGCGTTGCCGGCCTTTAAGGTGGGTTGGGCTCCGGAGCCCGGCATTACCTGATGTGAAACGCAGTGGCATAAAGTCACTACTTAACGCCGGTTTTAAATGCCAGTGGTGGTAATGATCCGGTCGTGACTACCACACGTACTTTAGTTGCCTCTTACGACTCCATCAGTACCAGGATGATCCTATTCTGGGTCGGGATCACACAGCATACACGACGACGACGATTTTCGACCAAAAGTATCAAAATATTCCATTTGTACCTATTGTATTTGTTTGATTAAATATAATTGTGAAGAGGTGTTTGCAGCTAAATCAGGAGTTAGATCAAAAGCCATCCGACAATATCCTTTTGGATATCTCTGTTGATACCACTACTCTCATAAAAAGGGAATACTAGTTCCCGTAAATAGTGCACATAAGAGTATGACTATGACCTCCAATACGAAACGCTGATTGTAAAACTTTTGAAGGTATCGATACATAAATTGAACGTGTAAATACCAAAGTTATCAAAATCGTAAGGATTTTTATTACCGTTAAAAGCTGTGTTATTAACAAATCCGATAGATATCTGTCCAAGGAAAACATTATCAAGTATTTAACCCTGAACACCAGATGGAATTGTTAAGATTTTAACTTTAGCTCTTGTGATTGGATATTTTGCAGTTGTAGATGCTAAAACATTTTGATGAGCAAACAGTCACTCGGATTTATTCGAGCTTTACGGACAATAGCAGTAGCATCAGTGATTTATCAGTTAAAAGAATCTCTTGATCTAACTAGTTTTACACACATTTCAACTCCGTTTATGAAAACTTTTCTTGATTAAAAATATGCAAATGTCCAATCATTTCCACTTCTTTACTATCTTTTACATATTTTTCATTTTTCCCAGCAGTGTCTTCATACCACAACCTACACGTAAGATGTTTCGCAAGTGGAGCATAATTTAATAGTTTCTATATAAGCACGATATCCATATCTATTAATTGGTGAAGACATAAGTTTTTCGGCGTTGAGTTCTGCCACTCACCACGTAATGCCTCCAGAATTCGGCAGAGAGTGGGGAATTTTTAGTCATAACTGGTTTACACATAAAAAAATCCTGACACGACCCATCCGTGAGTAACGAAGGACTACAGCCTGAAATCAGACCCATTCATCTACTTAGAGTAGATTAGGCTTATAATCATTGTCTTTTTACACAAGAAAATTGAAATTTGTACGTTTCGGAGAACAGCCATAAAACATTTTTTTCAAGAGATATTTGAAGACAGCTCTGATTTGGATTTTTCCATTTTGATGTTCATTTCTCGGTATTTAGTATTCAAATTAATATCTTTACTCTCAGGGAATATCAGAATTTTTTTTTGAACTTAAGCAAATAGAAGACATTTTATTTTTTTGTGCACTATAAATAATTGATTAGTTTTAATTACCTCTCGTGTATATCTAATAAAGAAGTTACCTTCGTATTGGACAATACGATCTGCCTCGTTACTTTACTAGAAAGAGGAATTGAAAATATTAAAAATTTCATTTCCTCGATTGGGAATCGAACATACAACTTATCGCTTTCACAGGCGCACGCTTGTCCCTTTGCGCCACGATTGGCTGCCTTTGTAATCACTTATTTCTATAAAAATTAAGAGTATTACATACCTACCTTACGGTACCGTAGTATAAGTATTACAAATACCAATTTGAAACAGAATTTTATATAATGGCAACAATTTTATGAAATAAATATAATAACAAACGTATTGGCAACTCGCAGCAATCCTCTGACAAATTGACAAGTGACAAGACATTGTGAATGGTGATCGGTCGATCGAATGTTTTGCTTATTTCTTAATTAGAAAATGTTTTATTTCGAAAGAAAATAAGCAAAATGGATGAAATCGAATTTTTCAAGCAGACAGTCCAACACTTAGCACGATGTCTGTCTTGCTTAAATCCTACACCATGGGAAAAAGTAAGTTAGAAAACATAGATTTGTAATCTTGTTTATTATTTGTTGGCATTGCGAAACAGTGTCGACCTCCTAAATTGGCCTTAATTGTACACTTTCTGTTCCTTAATTTAATATAAGTAATTCAATCTTTCGAGTTTATTAAACACGAATATGACCTCATCAAATGACATAAGCCCTGTTATCGATGCCCTAATGTTCAGGGTCACTTTTTCTACCACTCTCTATTTCATGCCATATTACGTACAAAAAGTTTTTGTAGAAGTCAAATATATTAAAAAACTATACATTCTTTATAAAAGACATTTTGTTTCATTTTCTTTAGTGAATAGATTTTTATGTACTATTTATTTTTATTTATAAAAAAATACTTAATAAATAATGAAATCTAGTACATGTTTCTTTGTTTGTTTACTAAAAACAAGAGTTACTTTTCGTAACTAATTACTTCCCAATACTTACAAAAGTTTTATAAGATTTATATGATTTAGTTTCATTATATTTTTCTTGTGCATCCTATCTTTTGACTTTATAATTTTTTTGGTTTCTAATTTTATTCTGCAATAAAAGAATAGTTTAGTAAAGTTTTAATATAAAAAACCTGTCCTCTGTTTTTCAATTGCATTTTTTTACAATCAGTGACATTCTTCCCCTGGGCCATAATGGTCACAATCACATAGTTTATTAATAACATTACACAATACTTTCTAGGTGAACACATTATTTATGCTGTGTCCTCAAGCCAGCACTTCTTTTGTGGTGAACCCTCGAAGTCAAGAAGCAAGCATTGCACTAGGCATATACTTCTTACAAAGTGGTCTCCAACACCAAGATAAACTCCTACCATATTTTTTAAAGGTTTTAAAATGTCTTACAAATGCCCAGTTTGAAGAGCCAGTGTACAAGACCAAGAATAATGATCGTGAGTATATATATATTTTAGTTTCATGCTACAGCAGGGGAGACAAAAGGAACTTACATTAGATTCCTTAAAACACTCTGTTCCCTATTTTCTATCCAATTTTTGAGCTATTGTGTGTTGAATAGTGGAATAAAACTCTGCACTTTATCTTGTTACCAAAACAAGAAAATGAAAATAATTTATTTACTCTAGTGAAAATTCAACCCACAACCATCACATGCAGTACTCCCAATATGTGTTATGTTTTGTTAATTTGTAATTGTAAATAAACTTTAAAAAATAAAACACAAAATAAATTTAAGATATTTATTTAACTAAAACATGCTTTAACTGATGCAACACCGTTTTCTTTAGAGTTTTAACCTGAAACAATATTTATATATTAATTAATTCTGTGGTAAACTTTTATGGCCAGTCGTGGCACAGCAGCACGAGGTGTGACTGCAAAACCGACTGGTTGTGGGTTCGATCCCCACTCAAGGAGATGAAATATTTACTTAAATTTATATTTCCATTTCTTCGCTCTGGTGTCGAGGTTAAGCGCGGCGTTGAGTTCTGCCACTCAACACGCAATGCCTCCAGAATTCGGCAGAAAGTGGGGAACGGAGTGTCTTAACACTAGGTTCCCTCTGCCTACCTTGCTGTGTGCGGGATACAGCGTGAAGCTGATTTATTTATTTTATTTTTTTTTTTTACTTTTATGTATGTTTTTCTACAAAACACTTTTTTCTTCAGTTATTAGAAAATATTTTTTTACTGTTTCTAAACTTATTTTTGATTTTGTGAAATTTGTTCTAATGTAAACATCCTACATCATTACCAATTGATAGTTTATCATAAATGTCCTTAATAAGTTTGGTATTTTTTTATTCTAAAGAGATATAAAAAGGATAACAAACATTTTTGTTTCTATGAACCACCTCCTGCTCCTGCTCCTCCATTAGCACCAAAGCCAAATCCAGCTCCTCCTGTATATAAAACAAAATATATTTACAATATGGTTGACTAGTTGTCAGCTTGGTGTTTGTAGATGGCTGCGCCAATTTGATTTTAGGATTTTTTTTGTTTTGATTTATTTTAGTGAATAATTTGCAAAAGATTTAATTTAACATTCCCCTGAGTAGAGATCGAAATTAGAACTATTGCAGATAAGTCAGATACTTTCACACTGTTAGGCAATTGTCTCAAAAATTTAAACCTTAAAAATGAGTCTGTGACAGTGTAATCAAAATGGTATATCTAATATCTAGTTATTATTATATAATAATAACGAGGCCGTCGTGGCCGAGTGGCACAAGGGTGTGACCAAGGCAAAAGCCTGGGGTTGAGATCCGCCACTCAACATGCAATGTCCCGAAAAATTCGGCGGAAACTGTGTGATTCTGCATGGCGCTGATTTTATTTCATTTAATTTTACAAAATAATAACCCACCTTTTGCTCCTGCTTCTCCATCACCACCACCAGCTGAAAGAAATAAATATAAAAAGCCTCATGCTGTTCTTAAGATATGTTAAATATTTGTTTTTTTGCGAAAACAATGAGGGAATATAGAAAATAATGCAAATAGTAAATATGATAATAAGATCTTTGATTTACGCGATTTTTACTTTGAATTATAAAAGTATGAATAAGAATGCATACCTCCACCACCGACACCTCCTCCAGCTTGGAATCCCCCTAAAATTAAAGAAATATAAATAATTTTAAATGACATAATAAAAATGTGAAAGTTTACTATAATCTTCAATGGTCTTCTTCCATGCAAAAAACTTTAACAATAATATAGTTTATACATCAAAATGAATAGGTAATAAGCAGGGAAGATGCATTTGGATTGCTAGTAACTGATATATTTTAGTTTTAAAAGCTCACATTCTCTTTTGGTACACTAAAATACAAACCTGAAATACTAAATCCTATTTGTCCTGATAATAAAGGCAGATATTTTATTATTGAAAAATTTAAATAACTATAAACTATTATACATTTATTACTGTTTTATATTAGTTACAAAGCATTTATAATATACATTAACATACCACCGAATCCACCATCAGCGCCGCCGCCTTAAAAAGTAAAAAAAAAAGGTTATATTAGCTCACTTAAAATAATTTAATTTTAATAAATTTCAAATAACGATATAAATTATTAAGAATATATTATATGTAACTGGCTTTTTTGATTTCAATTAATTTACCTCGTATTCCAAGGCAAATTGGTTACCTTATCATTTTATTTTTTATAAATAAATATTTTGTTTAATTTGTAGAGGACAAAAATATGAATATTTTTTGAATAAATATAATTTTTATATATAGAGAAATAATATATATTGATATTTTATGATATAAATCAATTTTCACCTCCTTGTGGAGCTGGGCTTTGAATTGTCTGAAATAAAGAAAAGGATTCATTAATTTATTTGTTATTCTGACTTTTAAACAGACAGACTGATACATATGTATATTATATACTATACAGTGTTTTTTTCAGCACCACTTTAAATAAAACCACAGTTTTAAGTACTCTATAAAAGCATAATACATTTTTTTCCCAAAAATTTTTAATTTTTTTTTTCAAACAACATAAATAATAAAATTATCGTTGTAAAATAAAACTCTATTTGTCAAGAACGACGCATGCAGCATAAACCTATCAAAGGGAAACTGCCGCATACGCCTCATTCCCACATCGAGTCGTAGGTATTGACGGCAAAGTTCAAAGTTATTTAACTTTTAGTAGTATTTTTGTAGTAGTATGTGTTTACGTTATTGGTATCTATGCGTAACTGCGTCATACGAACACAGGTATAGATAAACATCGTGAAATGAAAAAAAATACTACGTCTACACTGTTGAGGATGGAGTATACACTGTTCTCGTAAAAGGAGCGCTGACGCTTCCATAGTAGTAAGAAGGTGATATAACATAGTTTTTGTTAAAAAATATATTATTTTATATTACTTAAAGATACCTAAAACTGAAATGAATAAAATTAATTTTAAATTCTTTATTTTAAGTATATCCTGTATGCATACGGTGGATTCTCATACATAATGCAAATCTATTACTTACATTCCCCACGAACATTAAAGCCACAATTGTCACACAAAGAATTTTGAACATTTTGCTTAATATTGTATTACAAGAAATATTCGCAAGTAAGCTGTCTGTATATAAATCAAAATTGGTTTCCGCGCTTGCTATATATATACTATATGGCTAATTATTAGATAAATCATATGAAACATAGCAAAAAAAGTGGGGGAGGAAGTCAACAATTTTCCTCCAGTGTCATCTCTTTCATGAGTTTTTGCTTATTTTTAACGCATTGCACTAAAAACTATGATTACATGGTCAATTAAATGTGCTAACTATTAGTTTGGGTTTTATAATTATAGAGTTTAGAACAACTTGCTAGTTTTATAAATGTTTACGGCGCAAAACTTGAACGGTAGTACAACAATTTTAACTACCTTTTTGAATTCCTTTCACAAGTACTAGAATTTATATCGGCTTCACGCTGTATCCCGCATACAGCAGGTATGCAGAGGGAACTTAGTGTTCAGATTCACCGTTCCCTTATTCCCTTATTCCCAATATTCCGGCGAGTTCTGGAGGCACTGCGTGCTGAGTGGCGGAACTCAACGCCGCGCTTTTGCCTTGATATCTGAGCCAAGTTCATTTCCTCGAGTGGCGATCGAATCCACAACTAGTCGATTTTATAGTCGCATTTTGTGCCCCTGCGCCACGACTAGCCTCGAACTTGCCCTATAAAATTGTATTCGATTTATATATGTTACGTTTTCATATTTGTATTGTAGACAAAAATATTTATCGCTGAAATACCAAAATGGTGCAGCTCGATTCGTTTCAATTGACGGAACCCTTTCATACCTCGTTCGTTTATTAAACAGGAGAAATACAAAAAAGAATTGTCTACTCCATTCTTGTTTCTGGCATTAATTTAATACAATATTTTGGCAAAAAATGATTTTAGAATGTAGATTTTAGAATTTAGAATTTATTGTAACGATTTTGCTTTTTTATTTTATATGATTATTTGATATAATTAGATAAAACCAAATTTATCCACTAAGAAAAGCAAAACGTATATTATTTTTGTTACAATGTTGCACTATAGCAAGCTGATAATTATATATAATATTATTTATATATAATAAAAAAAAAAAACAATATACTATGAGAACTATGAGAACTTCGTGTGTGTTAATTATTTTTAAAGAGGACAATTCATACTTGCCTTGACAAAACACAATACAATATAATTATTATGTAATTCATTTCTTGCCACTTCATAAACAATTGTGTTCATTGTTTTTTTTTATTATTTTTTAAAAACTAAAGTAGTTTTTGTAATCGTCATATAAATGATTACTGGTACAGAGTCAACCTCTTTTTATTTAATTAATGAAACTATTGGATTTCAGGTATCCCCATGTCGGAAAAATTTAGCTTCTGCCTCAATACATTACTGTCTGATGTAGCATCAAAGCAACCGGCTTTGCGAGAGGAGATCGTCACAGCACAAATAGAACTTATGTCAAATCTCACAAAAACCATAATAAATTGTCACGAAAGCAAAGAATACAATAATGTATCCAAACTACACTTGTGTAAAAGCACAGCACCAATTCTCATAGGGCTGGCCAGGTCTATGGGTCGATATGCAACCGTTGAACCTCCACTATTATGCCGTCTCTTCCCCCAGCCAAGCAGTCCAGTAAAGTCCAAGGAACCCGAGCCCAGCTTCGAGTATTCAACTTTGGACAAAAAGAGAAAATTTAATCAATTCCGGCCAATTATACCAAGGTCTCTATCAGGAAACCTCAATCCTAATATAGAAAATATAGTAGAGAATGGTAGTGATACGGTAGATAGTGTCGGTGGTACTCTAAAGCGTGGCTCCTTGCAAAGTTACAGCTCCGTCCCATACGATCCGACGACATATTTCTTCCATAAGTTTGGGTCGAGTTTCAACCAGTTTCCGTATATGAGGTTTTCGGAGTCGCCAGAGAAGAGGATCAATGTACAGTTCTACGTCACGTACTTACAATCCATATTGTCGCTGGCCAAAAAACTGTTGACCAAAGATCTGTTGGCGTTTTTAGATGAAGAGGCCGAGGATGTTTTTGCCTCTGGTCAAATACAGGTACATTTCATTATGTCAAATTATTTGAGGTCAATCCTGGCGCAGTGGGGCAAGCTGTAACTGCAACAGGTTGTGGGTTCGATTCTCACACGAGGAAATGAAATATTTTATATTTTCGTTTTTTCGCGACAAAGCTTAGCGTTGAGTTTCGCCACTCAAGACGCAATACCTCCAGAATTTGACAGAAAGTGGGAAGCAGAGTGTCTTAACACTGGGTACGTGCGAGATACAGAGTGAGACCGATTTTTTTTATCTTATTGAAATCATTGTTTTATTTTTTTTATTTTAATAATATTCTGCCAACTTTTAGGTTTTCCCTTACAAATCATTTTCCGAAACACTGAATTTGGTCATGGTGACACTGTTAAGAGATATATTACAACATCAGAAAGATTTACCAGGACCCTTTACAAAAGATGTGCAAGTAAGTTGCTATTATGTTCAATTCAAGTAGTTTAAATTTTAATTTCTAGAAAAAGTAAGGCAAATTAACATTTTATTCTGACTACTAATAATGATGTTAATCAATTAATAATGTAGCTTTATATTTTATGTATAAAATTATATATAATGCATGCAAGAAATTAAATAAGCTGATTTCCTGTTCATTTTTTATTTTATCTGTCTTTATATCTTGAATATATTTTTCCTTTTTTTTTCTTGCAAAACTTCATTCTAATTAGATGTATATTTTTATTTTATTTATTTACTTTCGTCCCTTTTTATATAAATAATTTAATTTAATTTAGTATATTTCACTTTATTGTACCAACAACTTGAGGAGACATATCTTGTACAGGTAATGCCAACCTGTACTATGTATGTATTTATGTATTTGTGTTTTTTAATGTTTTGTTAATCCTTTTTAATGTGTTTTTATCGCTTATTGTTCCTTTTTAAATGTTTGTTTTGTGCTAATATTCTCAAAGAAGGAAGAGTAACAGTTAAAAATTTCAATATACATATTTTTAATCAATATTCCTTGTAGTTGTATAATATATAATATAAAGATATTATAATAACTAAGCTCTAATATTAAATCCAAATCCATAAGTTCTTCAGTGGCTTCTCTTCTACAAGCATGTATGTATGTATGTACGTATTAATTCAAACTTAGTATACATTTGTAACATGTTCTACTTCATTAAATATGTTAAAATGTAATGTAACGCTATTCGTGATTGTCTTAATGATTCTGCCATAATTTTTTTATATAGATGTGTAATAATTTTAGTGAAATTTTAATGTAAAATAGAAGTTTCAACAAAAAAAATATTACAATGTTAGAGGTAATTGACAAACAAAGTCATCATTTTCTTTTATATTTACTTAAATAAATTATAGCCTATGTGTTTTTCTGATCTATAAGTTACATTATTGTAAGGTTTTATCCAAATCCGTTTAGTACTTTATGTGTGGAAGTGGAACAGACACCCTCACAAACTACTTACTTACATAACATTTTTAAATTTCTTATTTTTTTTTAATTGTCAACTTAAATCAATTACCTCTGATATGCTGTTCGAAACATTGAATCAATAGTAAATGATTATCTAACTATATGAATATTGCAGTAAAACTTATATTAATAAAATTAAAATCGACAGGAATTCGAAAAATGTCTATTTTTGAGTGGACAAACAGAACTGCAGAGTCGACACCACGATGCTTCAGAAAAGGAAGACAGGGAAAGCATTTGGCAACAGTAAATAAGTTTAAAGTTAATGTTATGGCTAATTCTGCCTGCGTTGATTTGCTTGTGTGGGCCATTGGAGATGAGACAGGTAAATAAAATGTTATTTTTTTGTAATAATAGTTATATTTTAATGATAACCTTTTATTATTATACATACACATTACAAATATATATGTACTATATATACATTTTTTTTTATATTTATGTGTTAAAAATATAATTGTTTTTTTTGGCTCAATGAGTATGTGAAAAGTCATAACCTTTTTAATTCAATATTGGTCACAA